>JBAMHV010000017.1:5590268-5605376 GCA_037177535.1 Pseudomugil gertrudae | reverse complement strand
TATATAAATATAAAAAGGTGACATCTAAATCTTGTTTGATACTGGTTAACGCAACAGCACAGCGAATCCGCTGATAAGAAAAAAAGTAATCATAGTGTTGCAATGATTCAAAGTCCAGATCACAACACTGATTGAAAAGCTGAGGTGGATTCTGAGCAGAACTGTACATAAACAAATACATACAAACACCAACTGGAGCAACATAGTGAGGAAAAGTAAGCTTAAATTCCCATTATGGAACATGTGAAACTGAAAACAAAAAGCTGAGTGACAAGGTGGTTCTACGAGTTATTGAATCATGTTTTTATCTTTAACCCTGCTTCTGCATTTTGACTTGGCAGCTTTTGCATAAACTGTAGAACTGAAAGAATCATGTTTTCCATTTCACGACTCTTTAAAATCAAACATCACTGCCATATGTCAACAGTGAAAAAGGTTGGAAAAGTTCCCAGCTACCTCTTCCCCTCTCTTTTCTCTTCCCAGAGCGTACTGCTGAGCAGCTGGTATGAAGCGGACTGGGATGTTGTACACTCTCCCATTGTAGAACACCACTAACGTGTAGGGCTGCAGCGCATCATGGCCCGAGCTCTGTCTCACCATAAAGGCTCCATCCTGAAACAGAACATCCAGGAGCTGAAACAGAAGCTGGGCATTATGGGAAAAAACGCACATGCTGCACAGCAGGAACACTTGCTCATACCTTATTTGAGCGTAACAAGGCATCATCAGCAGTTTTGCGATCGCATCTGGAAGCATACCAGGGTTTTCTGCATAGATCTGCTTCCTGGAATCAAGTGAGTTCACATCAGCAACATTTCAAACAACCAAAGTACATCTATTTGTTTAACTCATGGTGCAGGATTTATACCTTGTCCTCATCTAAGGACCCATTTTCAGCAGTGGGGGTTCCTTTCTCAGCTGGTTCTGGAACATTATAGAAAATTTACAGTTCTGATGCACAAAAAACTTTTATGCAAAACGTTCACAATTCTGCTGGAAAACCTCTAAAATGATTCATACTCACTGGGCAGGGAAAATTGTGGAAGCGGAATTCTGCAGGAGAGTCCACAAAAACAGAGGAGCAAGTTTAATCTTTGAAGCAGCAAAGGAAATGCACACACACACTATGACATACACACTATGACACACACACTATGACATACTCTAGAGACACACTGCGCTGATGTCTTACTTTGGTCGTCTGAACTCCATTGTGAAAACTTTTGTAGCAGGTTTGTTGTCATTGAGGAATGATGGCAGCGTTCTGCCTTTGAAAATGGAGACAAAATTAGCTTAAAAAAGGAGAAAACCTGGTCAAGGCAGCAGTTTGTTTTAATGCACTTAATTTACTTACTTTCAAATTCCCTTGGTTTTAAATCTGGCTTCTCCAATTGAAGAAAAGAAACAAATGTGAGTAGTTTTAGTGTCAGTGTAGTCATACAATCTTAAATACCATTTGTTTTTTATTATACATACAAACAGTATATAGTTGAAACAGCTGATTGGTTATTATTACAAAGATGCATAACAGAAGGACTGTGCTTCTGTAGAATAAGCAACGCAGTTAAATGTGAGAGAGCCCCCAACCAAAAATACCCTGCAATATTTTCCTGTCAGCATTCACTCATGTTTTTTTAACATTCAAAGGCTGCCTCACGTCTTCTAGTAACAGATATACAATTCACACCTGGTTGTCAAGCAGATACCAAACATATAGGTATGAATATATCAACCACTCCCACAGAGCATTTCCAGAACTTCAGAGTGGAGAGGATGTGTTTTAAAAGTGACTTATCAAGCTTTTATACAACGTACGGTACAAAACATTGTTCCCTAATTACAGGTTTAGTTTGCTTCGTGCACATTTATTTGAAGAAAAAGAAAATCTCTTACTGGATTTATTGGAGGTTTTAGTGATCTGGGAAAACAATGACAGATCAGATGTGTTCAGATATTAACTTTAGAAAAAAAATCTTTTAGTATTATAATTAATAAATAAATAAAATAATTAAGTTTATTATTAACAAGAACAACAGGATAGATTCTTACTCTTTGGGTGAAGGTTTGGGTAAACGAGGTGGAGGACCCTCTGCAGGTTTATCACAGGGATCTAAAAGCACAAATAATAAGCAACGGGAATTTAGATTGTTTTCTCTTATTTTTTGTGCTTAAAAGAAAATCAAGTTTTGCCTAGTTGGCTTGTAGATGGCGCACATGTAAACAATATGGCTTTCTAATATGTTAAAACAAACGTTGTGTACAGTTACTCTTTGGGCGAGTACTTACCTTCATCCAGATCACAAACCTCATAATCATCGGTCGGCTCCTGGACCTGCATCAGAAGCACACGTTAAATAAGAAATCTCACATTTGACATTAAATCTTGTACATGTTTAGTCACTCACAGGCAGAGGAGATCTCCTCATGTTAATCCTGTAAAAGAAAAATCAGTGAAATAGTGACAAGGTGGCATTTTATAGGAACTCATAATCTACGAGTTTACTCTGAATGTTGTTTACCTGGGGCTCGGTTTAGGCGGTAAAGACAGAGACAGTTTTGAAGGAACAGGAGGTAGTCTATGAGAAAGATGTAAGCAAGTGTAAATTAATCTTAAAGCACAACTTATAAAACATAACAGTAGAGAAAGTATTCAGTATTTTAAAAAGTACAGTAAGATAATTATGAAGTGCTGATTAAACATCCTTGTGCAAGTATTTAGACATTATGTAACAAACTGCTGTTTTAGGTAGCATTTACTGTTAGAGATGCTAAAGATAAAGCTACCAATTAAACAATTTATCGTCAATCTATGAAGTTGTCAAAATGTAGAATACAAAATAAAAACTTTATTAAGTTTTGGGAAATCTAATTAAAGCTTGCATTTCAGATTTGGCAATTTGTGTGAACCTTTCACAGAATGAAAGAGGAAAGAGCCAACGATTGTCAAGGTTATTGGAGGCAGGTCAGTGTGTTATGATTTGGTATATAAAGGAGTTAGCAGTGATTTGGTTTTCATTTAGAGAATAATCCAATAGATATTACTCAAAGCAAAATTCACAATTAAGAATATATTTCAAAGAGGTCTGGTGAAATTTCTGCGTAAAGCTCAATGATGGAAAACACTGTTGGATGTGTGTGTCTTCCAAACCAGATGATATTGTTTGAGATAAGACTCAGTTTGGAAGTACCTCAGAATACCACTTTGTTAAAAACAACCTGCCGTTTCATCTGTTTTACTGCACTGATGTCATTCATTGTTTCTTTGACTTTGTTTTTGGAGCATTATTTAATCAAGATATAAAATTTTTAATAGCTTTGAGTTTATTATTTGTGTTTAAGCTGATTGTCATTTTTCTGCATCTGCCTGCTTGTTTGTCCCATGTTTGGGTTGTATCCTCTTGTTTTAGATTGCGACACCAAAGCGAGGAGGAAGTCCCGTCAATTGGCTCTGTGCACAGCTCCACTACTTCCTGCAGCACATTTGTTTCCTGTCCTTCATTTCTGGTCACACTAATTAATCCAGGTGTGTCTGGCCATTCCTGTTGTGATCACTGAGGTCAGGCACACCTGGATTAATTAGTGTGACCAGTAATGAAAGACAGGAAACAAATGTGCTGCCTAAATTCAGGAAGTAGGGGAGCTGTGCACAGAGCCAATACAGCACAGAAACCTTGTGAATGTGATCTGTTCAAAAGCTCATATTTAGATGCATAGAAAGAAATCAGTGCCATCAAACAGAAGTAAAAATGATGCCCTAACATGGACCAAAGTTAAAGTTTCAAACTGACCTGTTTGCTGAAGGAGTGAAAGAGTTATCCTGTAAAAATAAAAACATTTAGAAAGTTCAACTGCACACATTGATGTGCCCTATATGCATTTTATAATTAGTCCTACATTTGTATAAAAACAGCCTACCTCTTTATCAGGAGCTTCATAAAAACCTAAAAGAATGAAAAGTAAAAATAGCCTTAGCTTATATACACACAGGGGAAAACCAAGCCTCCATTAATATTAGATTGAACTGCTTTCAGGCAAACAAAACAAAATTCCTCTTTTCTTTTCTTTTTAGGCCACTCGACAATTTGCTAATAAGATATTTTACAAGGCAAAAATAAATTTTGTAAGTCATTAATCCCTGTGGGCAAAATCCTTACTATGAAATCAAGCAACAACTCTGCCCCCATCTACCAGAGCAGGCATGAGTAAATGTCTACAGGAAATCTAATCACACACCCTAAAGCCCCAGCTGTGGCTGGTTAGGTCCTGATTAGAGCAAAAGAATACAAACCTGCTAAAAGTCAGAATGTAAGCATTTTTCACACAAAAAAATTGACTTGTTTATGCTAGCATTGCTAAGCTAATGATTAACATAGACTTAGACAGATGTATTTGTAAGATACTATAACCAAAGTTAGCATTAAAGTCCTCTGACACTTTGTGTAGTGAGCATGAAAACATGAATGAACTTTTATCTAGAGACCGGTATCAGTTCATGAGACTTGACTTTCAGAATTAACATGTAGCAAGTGTTTGTAACAAGTATAAACAGGAACCCACCAGGACTGGGTGGGGGGTCCATGGCTGGACGCTCCTCCCCAGATCTCGCCCTACCATGCAACATGGAATCTGAGGAGATGCATAAAATGCATAAAAACACATACATTTTATTTTTGTTTGATATTTCAGTTATATATATATATATGTATTTATTTGGGTGGGATATGTTTCTTACTTGGAGATTGATTTTCTTCAGGTTGTACATAGTTTTCGTCATCAGTATTGACGTCTGGGCTTATATAATCACCCTGCAAAATAACAAAGATGATATTTTCTCACTCTTTACTAACTTAACTAAGGTAAGCAAATCAATGTTGCTTTACTTCATCACTTCCAGGGTGGGTGGGCTCAGGTGGAAGATGTCTAGAGGCTTTGCCTGGGCGGAGGGGCTTCCTGGGTGGTTGGCTGGGATGGTTACGACAGCTGTCTGGAAAGAAGAACCAGAAACAGAAACAACACATTAGAATTTGCATGAAGCAAAGCTCTGAAGTCCTCAGTGTATTGTGGGTTTAGGTCAACAGCATGTTTATATCGATATATCTAAGAACTAATAACACCTCTGCGGGGCTGATGATTCATAAAGTTAGAAAACTAAGCATAGACCACACTAGTGACTAAGGTTCAGTTAATGGGAAGCATCAAAGCAGAAAATTCATTAAAAAAAATACCACATTGACCTATGTAGTCCCCCCTCGGCAGAGAAGCTGAGGGAGTTTTGAAGACTCTTTGGCTTGGAGGAGGTTCATAGTTGTCATCGTTGTGTGGATCTTCATATGTATCACTGTCATTGTCCTGGAGATAATATGAAATTCTTCAAAAGAGTATCTTAAATAAAACCCAACTGATTAAATGTCTATTACTTTCTGCTCTTCCTGTCTTTTCCCCTTTATTTATTACTTACATATTCTGGCTCAGAGAATTGGTCATCTTCCCTGATGTCATCTGCAAACCCAGAGATATTTTTAGCTTAGCTCAAAAGCAGAAATGAACATTCACACAAAAATCCCTGCAAAAAAAAAAAACAAAGAGCAGCCTTAATTTAAAAAGAAGAGGAAAATAATCAACTAACTGCAGATTTTAATTAAACCTACCATCATCAGAGGTTACTTGCAGTAATGAGAATGGGCATCTTTCAGAGCATATTATCTATCTTTAGAGAGGCACTCTGAATTTGAGTGTGTAATTCTAAACCAGTGAAGTACATTGCATCACCTTCTGAACCTTTCCCAGTGAGTTACCTCATTTTTTAACAGAAAGTACAGCAATTAAACTCAGAAAACATAAAAGATATATCAAGTCAGGAAGGGAAAATAATAATTAATAGATGAAAGAAAAATGAATTTTTTTTCAACATTTTACTGATAATTTTAATGGTATTTTAAAAACTCAAATTACACATTGATACAGCAACAGCCTTTGTTGGGGAGAGAATAAGGACAACAGACAATGCGACAGGCTTCACAAGATAGAAAGCTTTCTGGGATTGCATATTAGTTCAAACTGGTGAGGATTTCAAGAGTGGGTATAAAATAACATCCACCAAAAGCTCATTCCCAAAAGCATTCCCACCTCTTGGACTTTTTGTTGCCTCTGGAATGAAGTCAGCGACAAATCCTGGATGTGCACAAAACAGGCTTTTCCTATCAGAAAAATACCTTGAAAATCCTACTAAACCAATTAAATCCACCATCTAAAGCAGGGATGGCTAACTCTGGTCCTCGATGGCCGCAGTTCTGCTGATGTTAGGACTTTTCCTGCTGCCTCACACCTGGCACACAGCAGACTTATAGCAGACTTGTGTAGAGCCTAACATCAAACTACACAAGCTAAAGCTCTGCTAATTACCCACTGATGTGATAGGTGTGTTGCAGCAGGGAAAGTCCTAACATTTGTAGGACTGTGGCCCTCGAGGATTGGAGTTACCCACCTCTGATATAAATTGAACAGAAAATGGAACCGCAGCTAATTTTTCCAATTCATCAGAATTTAGACTGGAGAAGGGGGGATGCCACAGGCAACAAAAATACCAAAAGAAAACCCCAAAAGAGCTGGAAAGGTCCACAACAGACACAGCTGTACACACTGGGGAGAAACATAAATAAAACACCTACAGCTTATTGAAGGGTAGGCCAAAAGTCACGAGAATCCACCAAATACTTTCATTCTGATCAAATCCACAGTCCTTAGCTTACACTTTTCTCCAAAGCAACTTACATTTGGGACATGGGGTTCAGTGTCAAGCCCAAGGACACTTCAACATGTTATCAGAAGGAGCCTGGAATCAAACCATCAACTTTCCGGTTGGCAAATGACTGCTCTTACCTCCTGTGCTACAGCCTCCTCAAATAAACCTCAAGCTTTCCTAATGGCCTAAAAGCTTTCCTCTTTACTGAAGCATGATGGTGGCAGGAGCATGATGTGGGGATGGAAGATAGTAAATATAAGGAAATTATTGAGTAAAACTTATTTAATTATTTATTTTTGTTAGAGAATCGCATCTTGGAAAGTTCTAGAATAAAAATGATCTTAAACATCATGTCATGTCAAAGCCAAAATATAAATCCAATTCAGAATATGTGGCAAGCCTTCAGGATTACTGCCCACCTGCAGAACCTGTGCCACCTGAAGCAGCTGGAGCTGTTTTGAAATGTGAAAGAAATTTGGAGCAGTCGTTGCTGCAATGGTTGGCTCTACAAAGTAATGACTTGCAATGATACGCACTGCTTGTGATCATTTCTTTTCTGTTAACCATACCGCTTTAGCAGTTTGGACTGTTTTTGTAGGCTCCTTTTATTTTAAACACAAAACTGCTAAAACTCATAATGATAGGGAGGAGGAGGTAGAATAAAATCAAGGGGAACAAATCAAGTAAATCATAAACACAATCAAGAGGACTGAATATTGACAAGGTAAATTATCATTTTGAAAAAACATCAAAACTACGGTAATCTCTCTGGGAAATGAATGAATGAATGAATGAACGGTAGGGCTATAAAATACTATTCTGTGTGAGCTTGACTGGCCTGCATGCAGTCCAGAGCTGTCTCATGAACATGTACACTGCAAGGAAGAGACTCAGGCAACCAACCAGGGCTTTTGTTCATAAGAAAATCTGTGAAAACCTGCAGCAAGTAGTGTCCTCTGTTTTTACAAATAGTCAACTATCAGCGTGTCAGTGAATGAACCACACATCTGGGTGTTAGGATGACATTTTAAAGGAAAAAGCAACCCTATTTGCTTGATTCTTACTATTTTTACAAGGAAACGTTGCAGGTGACTCTTACCTTTGTAATCCCTTGCAGGCACATTCGGTCGTGGTTTGCTTTTCAGTCTATCATGTGGTGAAAATGACATTGATTAATGTTTTTTGTTAAAATCTTTGTATCACAATAGAAAACTCTTCAACACTCACATTAGCATAGTTATAGTTAGCAGGCAGGTGTGCATTTTTGCAGGGACAGATGTGAATAACTGCTGTAACTTGTGTCAGCATCTATCTTTTGTGTCTTTCAAAGGTCTCATTTCGAGAAAGGAAAGGAAGAGAGCAGCCATCTGTTTTAGTTATTTTTGGTCTCTCTTATTCCAACGCTTGTGAAAGAGGAATTGGCCTTTTCTAGTGAAGCGTATAAACAAATCACATGGAGGATTTTCAGATCACTTGTCTCCTGTTTAGGACGTGCATTTCAACTCATGTGTTTCCACTTGCACAGTGTAAATAGATCCAATAAATCAAAGTCATGCCATTTTAAGAACTGACCTCCTGATTTTATCCAGCAAGCTGCCGTCGTTTTTCTTGATGTCTTGTACAAGTTTCTGTAGCTGCCTGAAAAACACACAAACATGCAGAAATAAGCCTTAAAAAGTGAAAAGTGCTGAACCACAAGCTGAACAAACCAAAAGAGAACGATTCACGGCTCTATTTTATTTGAATGCTCTTTAATAACAGTGCACACAATGATAAATACAGATGCATAAAAAGGAACAGAAACGTATAACTCATTTTGTCACATGTGAGAAAAAAACTTGCTTTACAGCAAAACATGAGAACACGATTACTTTTCATGCACCACTTGTTTTCTCTGTTTTAAAGTAAAGATAAATATCAAGATCCACAACTTAATTTACCCAAAAGCGGAACCAAAGCCATTTTCTTACCGTATCTTTGCTGTGGCAGGAGCAGCAAGTTTACTTAATGTATCAATATTCATGTTTAATCCAAGAGTTTGCATTTTTTAAAGCTGTGTTCCTCTCATGCATTAGCCCAGTGCTACTACGTTCTTGTTGTAACTGAACACGATGCTGTTTTTTTTTTTCATAAAAAGAGGGGAGGGCACATTTTCCAGCTGTCTTCACAGAAAAAAAATCACTTCTCATTTTCAACCACATTTTCTTGCATCACATGTGTTTCGATTTTCTTTAATTCCACCCTTTCTGGAAAACATGCGCTGCTGCTTTAGCATGCTTCACATGCCCACATGTGCAGGGTTTAAATGGAAGTGACAAATCAAACTTGCAGAAATGATTAGAATAATATTGATGATACTCATCAGGAAGAAAAACATGAAAAAGTGACATCAGGAAAAAATCCTTTTAAGTCCTTTCTATATGTGGGAAGATGTAAAAACAGAAACAGTGAGTGCAAAGCGTTTCCTGTTAAGACAATGATGTGATCCGATGTATTTTAAGAATCTGCACATGATTCACTGGGACAAAAGAGTCACTTAGTGACTTATAAAATATCTTTATGCAACTTTAGTTGCCTTTACTACGTTATCATCAGTTCATCACTAGTAAAGCAAAATGTTCCGATTGCTCATGTCAGTCTAAGTTTGTTTTTATTCAACCTTGTGTGACACAGCAGCAAATTAAACTCTTCTGTTGAGTTTAGCAGGGATACAAAATGGCATCATGCAATGAGGAAACTGCCTACACTTCATGTTATGTAGCATTTAAATGGCTAATCAATGGTCAGTTGATTGAATAGTTGGTCAATCATATCAAAGGATCTTTTGATGAAAAAAGGACTTCAAGATAAGTAATACTTCACCAGAAAAGGGAACATAAAGCACAAAATAGTTAAGTAAGAACACCTTACGTTAAAAGCATTTAACAAAGTCAGCAGTGACAAAAGAAATGCACATAAATAAAAGCAATAAGATAATAGATGCAGATTTATGAGGAGCAGGATGAGACTGAGACTGGAAATGCTGCAATAAAGCTAATTGTGAGATAGAATAGTGTTTACAAGATGTCTACCACTGCAGCCGCCTGTACGTAATAACAAGACATGTCCGATATTATATTATTATTTTACTTTTACATGTACATAATGTCAAACTCTTCAGCAAAGTCTCCTTTAACTCAAAACGACCAAATATAAGAGATTCCATGTATAGCTTTCCAGATATGTTTGTTAATCCCATGGCTGTGACATCATTAAACCGTGTCATCACTTGCAGCAAAAGGAGCTTAGACGTGGACTCGTCCACATGTTTTGTAATTATTTAAGTATGTACAAACACCAAATTTGCTGCTATGCAGGAGATATATTTATTTTACCAGAAATTATTTAGTTTGTCTTTGTTTTCTTGGGTGGGATAAAAATACATCCATATTGGAAATTAAGAGTTGGACAAAATTGGCATATCATATAAAAGCTAGTATCATTCCTAACACTAAATATTTTAGTTTAAAGTTGGCATATTATTACTATTTACACAACCTATAAAATAAACAGTTCATATATTGCAACAATATCATTTTAGGATTAATAAACTGTGAAAAGGTAAGCAGACATAACAACAAATTCCAAATCATGATTACCATCATCATTATTATTATTATCAATAACTTATTTAGGAAGTGCTTCTACGCCACCACAGCTGTAAATGACTAAATAAATAACACCTCATGATCTCAGTATTTCTGACACTATAAATAGACACAGTGAGTAATAGTTTCCTGCCGCTCCCTTCTATCTTATTGTCTCGGTTATTTAGTTAAACTTCCATGTGGATTGACAGAAAAATGAGCCACGTAAAGGGACCAGGGACAACTGCAAACTGAAACTCGAAACTGGACTTATGCAAAACGGGAGATATGAGAAGTTAATTTTGTCCACTTTAAACGATTGAACAGTTTATACGTGTGATGTTTTAAAGCTTGATATTTTAGGATGCATTAAATATTTAAAGAGAAATGTAATTGCTTTTTAAAGGGTTAGAGTTGAGAGCCTACAAACACCTGATCATATCTCAGACTTTATTGTGCTCCAGGGAAAAATCCTCTCTGGAAGCCCATCATGACCAAGAAGGCAATACTTTACAGAACACAACTTAATCCATCGTATTCTCAGAAGAACCTGCTGTTTAGGTCACTTATGACTGCAGGCATCAGGTTTTGTTTCCCAAAACAAGCATCCCTGAGCCGCAATGTCTAATATCTACACCCTGAGAGCTGATACAATCCCGGGGAGATGTGTGGACCCAAGGCAGGCAGGAGGCAGAGGCAAACAGGAGCAAGTGAACTAGATTTATTAAGAAACAAACAAAGGACATACAAACTAACAACTATAACTGAGAACTACAAAAAGATAAGACAATGTCTTAAGACAATGCATCCCATCAATTCATTTTCACTTTTTCCCTGAACGGGGCCACGGGGGGCTGGAGCCAATCCCAGCTCACAACGTGCAAGAGGCAGGGTAGTGAGGGTACACCCTGAACAAGCCGCCAGACAACTAATGAATCACAAGCCAGAAACAGAAACCGGGAGTATAAATACACTGAAGGACAAACTGCAGGTGAACTGAATGAACTTAACGTAGACCAGGTGATTTTAATAAACGGTAAACAAAGTTAGACTAAAACATGATGAAAACAGGAAACAACAAAATAAAATAGGAAACACGGAAAACTCAAACCCTGACAAGGGCAATGGGGAGAAGGTTGTCATTTAGTGTAGTGCAGGGGTGTCAAGATCCAGTCCTAGAGGGCCAGAATCCAGCAAGTTTTACTGTTTACCTGCAATTAACTCACCTGATGCAAATCAAATAGATCCAACAGTTTCTTGTCAACCTATTAAGTAATTTATGTCAGCTGTGTTGAAGCATGGAGGCAACAAAAACCTGCTGGTTATCGGTGTTACAACAAAATCTGTGACCCATCAGAATTTGTGACCACAGGGAGCACTAGTCTACCTTTCGGTGCATAATGTGTTACAAGATGAGCGAAGCTTGAAAACACATAATAAAATGAATGAGAAACCCTTTATAAGCCCCTCAGTGAGGGAAATTGTAATCTGAGTTTATTAAATGACGACACAGTAGAGTCACACACTCTGGTGGTGATCAGAAATGGGGACTTTTGTAATACTGGCTGAGACTCAGAAGAGTGTAATGAGTGATGAACTCAGATTTCAAATACATTTTTTTATTGTCCTTATCAGTTTTCAAGACCTTGTTCATTTTTTAAGACGTACCTGTAGAGAAATGTATGCAAGCGCCCCCTATGGTCACATATTCCGATGGGTCACAGATTTTGCTGTAACACCTGTTGGCCCTCGAGGACCTGAGTTTGACACGCCTGGTGTAGTGGATACGAGGAGCTCTGTGCTGTTGAGATTGCATTGTGTGTAACAGCTTTATTATTGGGTTCAGTGAGGCTGGATTTGGACAGATCAATGATTTTACTGCAGTGCTGTTTATGTGAGAAAGTTTCGTTCATAAATGATCAATCCTTTGTTTTGGTCATTTTGGTGAAGGTGATTGGTTCTGGGAGATGGGCTAATACGGTTGTTGGTGGACGTTATTGTGTTCAGGAAAGGCCTCGACACACAGCCTTGTGGAGCTTCAGTGTTTGTGTTTGTGATGGGTACTGAAGTTTTACCAATTCGACATTGATCAGTGTTGAGTTTGTGTTTGCAGCTAAAATCTCCTCATGCCACATTCACTGCTTCCCTCTTCTTACCCAACTCATGAACCACACACATTTTAATAAAGAATAGAGGAACATGGATCATATAATAACATAAATCATGAGTCATGGTGACAGAAATAACAGTTTTGTATTAATCACCATTGCCTAGCATTTGTTTCTTTATTAGCAACTTCACACAAAAAGTACAACAAATTATTTTTATCTATTCGTCTAAAAATGAGTCTTACAATCAGAGCTTATTGTTTAATTTTACCTTTAAAAGTTCAAATGTTTGTTCAGTTTTGCAGCTTTTGGGATCACGGCCTTAGCTGTGAGAGTAAGCGGTTAGGACTTCGGATTAGTTTTTTTTAATACGCTGAAATCCTAAAATGCATTTTATCACATTTATTACACATTGTACGGAGCCATAAGAGCGCAGCAGGGATAGATAAAGGGATTAATGATGACTAGCAAGGTAAACAAATAAAAATGATGTATGAATGGGTGAGTAGTGGTGAACCAAAAATTATGGCTATACCCAACCCTGACTCTCTCATCCGTATTACAGGTGTGTGAACACCTCTATACATTTGCAAGCATAAGCCCTGCCCCAAGTGAACCACCCCCTGTGTAACACACACCACACCGTGCACCTCATCTCCACATATATGTCTCCTACATTCAGTTTTCAGCAAGACTGTTGGATCCTAAATGAAAGTGCATTAAAAAAATGTAATCAGGTGACTCACTTGTTTCGTTATTGTTGTGTAAACCTTTAACATTGGATGCAGGAAACCCAGTTTGAACAAATGCAACTTAATACTTCTGCACAGACATGTACACAAAGAAGGGATGCAAAAGCATGTCACAAACATGAACAGACAAATTCAGTCGGGCGTGCAGGTGCAATCAGGCAGGCATTAAAACTCATAACACACTTCTGCACAAACAAACAGAAATCAAGCTGCATGCGGATAAAACCAGCTGTATTGGAGCTTACACAGCTGGTAACATCAAAACACACAATACACTGTTCAATTGTGTGTCTGTGTCTTCTTTTGTTTTCAAGTAAATATAGTGGCTTTACGTTTAGTGAGCTACAAATGCTTGGAATCTATTGTTTGTTATAAAACTATGTGGAACAGGAATATAATGAAGTGAATGCAACTTCAGATTAACAAACAACATCCTGTTTAGGAGAATCTATGCTAAAACATGCATCCTCACTGGTTCTATTAAGGATGAGTTGCAGAAAAGTTTTCCTAATTTAATGCACTATTAAGCTTATATAAAAGCAAAACACCACAAATAGCTTCCCAGAATCCACTTGCCTCAGTAGCATGCTAAACACTAAAGTTTATGAAAAGACACAACTAGTAAAAAGTTAAAAGGGATGGTTTGTTTGTAAGGATTCTCTTTAAAAAGAACATATAACACAGGTTTTAAAGCTACCCCCCCCCCCCCACCCTCCAAAAAAACAGTGAGTTTTGATAAAGAAAAAACAAAGTGATTTATTAGATGTTTTGCACAGCATCACTGGAGCAGAATGGACAAGTTATGATGTTTGACCATTGTCATCATGTTTGGAGGAAACATACAGCAACTGTCAAGCAGGCTTTTGGCTTTTAAAGCCACAGAAACTGGACACTTTGCATTTACTGAACCTTTAGTGTGTAAAAAAGGGAGCAGGAATGAATGTTCACTGATCTCAAACTAAAGTTTAGTGTTTCTGCAGTAAAATTAATTTACAAAACATTCTTATTTTAATTGTTTTTTTAATGCTTAACTCAAATGTAAAAAGTATTTAAACAGTGCAGAATAAATGGAATGAAAATGAAAATTAGCAGGAGATTTAACTGCAGCAAAGAATTGAAGAGATACGGAAGAAATGAGAGGGACCGAGTTACTTACGGCTGATGGATGAGACTAAACTTGCTAATGTCACTTTCAGAAAGGTTCTACAAAAAAAAAGAAGTGAGAAAAATACAAGTCAGAGCAATGAACATGGATAAAACAGTGATATATACAAAAAAAGGATCATATGGAACTGGACTGCACAGTAGGTGGCAGCATCTCACTGAAGAACTCGGGAGAAGCACATCAGTGATTTTCATAAACCTAGTGCACTGAGAACTGAAGGGTCAGAGATAGTTACAAACCTTTTAATACATCTTCACAATGTGTTTGTTACCTGTTTAATGCAGCCCTTCAGCTTAAAGAAAAACACAAATAAAGCTAAATAAAAAACACAGAGTAAGTAAAAGAATTCTTATGCTTTTACTTTTGTGAACATGAATCTCTGACCCCGACAGTGAAGCTCATCTAACACCACCGATATCATCAAACATTAAAAAAGCATTTACCTGCCCATCAAAAAACATTTTTCTGTCATATTTTACTATGTCTGATGCAGTGAGGTCACAGTGATTCCTAAATGAAAAGAAGATGATTACCATAAAATATGCAACAAATCCCACTAAATTATGTATCCCCCCCTTCATTCATAATTTATTACTGCAGGTCGTTACTTGCTCTCTGTTCTCGCTTCTGTTTTTAATTTGCGGTAATGTAATGAAGGCCCATGACAAAAATATTTTAATGTTAGACACCACATAACTCTCTTTGTTTATATATA
>JBAMHV010000017.1:5570100-5590016 GCA_037177535.1 Pseudomugil gertrudae | reverse complement strand
TATATATATGGATGGAGAAGCCCTTTAAGCCTGGCTTGTGATTAAATCATTTGTAATTCAGAGAGTGAGATCACTTAATATGAAAGGCTTTTCTTCTTACAAAGAGCTGAACTTTGCCCTCACAGAGACGTACCTAATCATCACAGACACAGAGTCTTACAGGAAGAAAAAAACTGTATAAAATCAGACTTAGCCTTTTGACATGGAAAGAAATATCAAAAAGTCCACCCCAGTGGATACTCAGGTACTATCCCCCATTTTGAATTATTTATGGGAGTGTCTGTGCTTGTTCAGATGAGACACAACAGCTCTACAAGCTGCAGCCACTTCTTTGTACGACAACCTAGACCCCTCTCTCACAAGAAAACCACATTCAATAACTTCTTAACGCTTCACAGGCTGTTGGAGCTTAAATAAAGTCCAATATGTGAGCAGGAAATACTGTCTCTGTGATATGTTTTGGCTTGGATTCTTTCTTGAGATGTTGTAGAAATACATTTGAAAGTAAAATATGGACTGGTTGTTTTGTTTGGAGCTCTCATGTGGAGGATTTTACATTTCTAATGTTGATACCAGTTTCACATGGGAGACATCTGTACTTTGTAATTCTGTTGCTCATGTGACAAACCTATACAGCAACCACTTAATCATGTAGTTAGGGTGAGGATACATGTTCAATAATCCAACAATATAATTTCAACTCATTTAGTTATCATTTAACAGCCTAAAAGAAAGCTTGCAAAAATATGAATTAAATCCAACCACAAAACACCTTGTTGTTTTAGAAACCTTCAGAAACTCTGAAGCTTGCAAACTGTTTGCATGCTGATCTGAGCCATGGCTCTAAAACTAAAACTCGGACTTAGGTTATGGAAACTCCACTACTTCCCTTTTCTCTGTCTTGTCTCACTGGGAAAAAAAACACATCACATGGTGAATGGTCTGCAATGCAACCTCAAAGGTTTAAAATGAGGTTTTTTTTTGCACATTGCTGCCAACTCGCAGTGCCAAACTGAGTGGCATTTCATTCCCAGATGCTTTCCTGAATTCTGAATCATTTTTAATCTAAAACCATTCAGAGCTGAGTCTGAACAATACACCTCACGAATGACAAGTTTGTAGCCGTAATTTGGAAGCAGTTGTTTTCTGTATGTTGTTTCTGGTTTTCACTACATTAAGGTTTGCAGGTAATGAAGACCCCACAGTATTTCAACCAAGTGTGACTTCTGGACCTAATCTGCATCATTGCAACACCCTAGTCCTGTTTTTTGGCAGTCATTCTGACGTAGATCTACTGGTTTTGTTGGGGCTCATGGTTTGGTTACTTAAACCAATTTCAGCTGAGCTTAAACTGTCAGACAGATGAATTTGTCTCTGATTTCAGATTACACAGGTGAACAGAAGAGTTCATGGTTGACTCAGACAAACTGTACTTCAGACTTTTCTAAATCTAATGTCATTATTTTTATATAGTTTCTCTAAACCTTGTGGTGAACTTGCTGGGAAGAGTCTGAAATGTTTCCGACTGATGAATAATTTCAAAGTAAAAATGATGAACAATTGTTTAGAAATGATCCTGCAATCTTTCCCAGATTGGTGGGCTGCAACAGTGAGTGGTGAGGGCAGAACATGCTTTCATGTGCAGATGCTAACCCATCAATTAGCTAATGAGACATTACACCAGAAAACAAAGAGGTTAACCTTGTGGGGCTCATCATTATCGTTGTTATTGGGATACCAGTTTTAGTAAGCTACATTTTTTTCATTCTGTCATAGGAATTCTACATTATGTTATGTGATCAGAGTGGTGTTTAGGGTAGCTGTAGATATAGCTCCACAATTATGTTAATATGCAATGATTCTCATACTTGTCCATTATGTCCACTTTGATAGGATGACCTAAAGTCGAATCGAAGTGCTTAAAAATGCGTGTCAATTCAGGAAATTCATTCCAGCTCTTCTTTCAAGCACCTTCCTGGCTGGGCCACGCTGCATCCACAGTCCACTTGATCACAATAAAGTGAGTGTAAGAACAAGTGGAATAATGTTGGTGTGTGGGAATATCTTTCACTGAAATCTGAGAAGAACACTACTGTGGAATGCCAAAAGGTTTTACAATGAACATGGAGAGCTCAGACCACTGTCACTGGTATTGTTGAGTCGTACAGCGCATTGGCTCAAAAAAGAGCTCGCATACAGCTAATGCGATTCTGAACGCCATGGAAGAGCTGCTGCGTGACTGGAAAATAGACAAACAGAGGGTTCACAATGTTGAGATAATGCTGCCATTATGCTGTTTTATACTCAACACGGTGTGGTGTTAGACACAAGGTCTTAATTTATTTTAAATTATTTTATTTAATATGTTTGTAAGTTTTAAATTGATTACACCCATTAGTAAATAATAATTGGGTCAGTTTTTCATCATTGGATTAGGGACAGGCCTAATAGTAAATAAGAAGAAGTCATTTAGGAAGCGTTAAAATCTCAGTTTCACTCAGGTGCAGGCACGTGGATGGTTGCCAGTGGTTCATGTGTGCTTTACTTTCAGGGAGGCAAACACCAGCCGAGTCTTTGATAGATCTCTTAAGGTTGAAATGAGTTTCATTTCACAAAAGAGAAAACAGCTACGAGACCATATGTCCACAGGATTTCTCTTAGTTCTTTCACAGCAGCTGCACAAACTCACTTGCTAAGCTAAGACAAGCTAATTCTGATTTGAGGCTTTTTTCTCCCTTGTAATCCAAATTCTTTGGTCTGTTTCTGCTTTTTTCCATAACAATTGTCTGAACGGTTGATATCTCCTAAAATGATCTAATCTCTGTTCTCTCTTTTAAAAGTAACCCATAGACTTTTTCCAGATTCTTCCATGTGAAGCTAGCTAGAATAATTTGTATTTTAGCATGTCATTGCAGATGTTTGGTTCCAACAACAGTATATTGTGTTTGCTATGGATGTGTGGCTAAGCTGCCCTCTTTGACTGGCCTTAGTTTGAAATGTTGACGAGATGCACATAAGCTGTAAGTGACTTCCTCACACAGCCACCAACCACAGGCGGATCTCACAGATGGAGGCTGGCAGCTCTTTTGATCTGCTACATATCTCTTTTACCTTGTCTACCTGTGTGAGCAAAAGTGGCATCAAAAAGACAGAGATTACCTTTATCTTCACTGTGCTGACTGACTGTCATCTCCTGCTTTACTGTCGTATACAGAATTAGATTTTTTTCCTCTTTTTTTCACCTCATAGCAAACATTAATCTGACAGAGTAAGCCTCATTTGTGGTCTGATGCTGTCATATATGAGCAATTCTGATCTATGTCGCCTGCTTACTCCTGGTTTTTTATTTGAGATTTTTTTTAATCTTTTGCTCAATCTACAGCAAAAGTAACAAATGAATATGCAAAGTGAAGTAAAGGTGCTGCTCTGCAGTGGCACGTGTGCTGGATGACATTCAGAAGCCACAGTTCATCCTCTTTCTGTCCGTAGACAGTCTGAGCTCCTGGTGAATCTAACAGAAATCATTATACATATTTCTGCCTCTTCTTTTGTTGCAAGCCCAGCACAACAAGCAACAATAAGGATACGTAGTTCATTTGGATAGGTTAAATGAGGAAATATTTTTAGTGATACTTAGTTTTGGAAAAATTTTCCTCCAAAACATGGTTTCAGTTATGATCACACTATGTTTCTTTACAACACACTTACATCAGACTGTGATTTGCTTTCATCCTGTATAAACAAATGCACTTTTGTATTGCAAAATACTGTAAGGCTACTACTGCAAAGACTAGAAGTGGAACTGCGGCTAACTATTGAAAATCTCAAAATCCAGGGTGTTGAAACCTAAATGCATGGAATTAATCCTGATATCTTGTCATATCTGGTCGTCCTGGTGATCAGGACAATGATCACACACTAAGCTTTGCGGTAACAGACGCACAGTTACATTGATTCACTGTTGTTCTGAGGATTTCTCTTGAAATGAAAGCTTCTCAACAAAAAGCTCTCATCGTGTTCCAAGGCCTACTGGTAAAAAATGAATCATAACATTTTCTTCCTGCTTAACAGAAAAGATACTTGAGCAGTGCTGACCGCAGCTATTTGTAGCACGGTGAAGCAGCAGACCAGGCTTCTTTGTATTTGCAGAGGAAGGTTAGGAAGGGCTGCAGGCATGTGGTCGAGAGGTGAAAGAAGACCAATGTGCATGTCAGCGAATATTTAAACTGCAGAGACACATTTAACTCATTTTGAGGCAAATTAAAAAAGGGGAAAATGTAAAATATCATTTTTAATTAAAAGAAATGTGTATTTGGGATTATTCACTACATATATATGATATTGGCAATGTTGTGAACAGAATTGTAAAATCAATGCCTAAAACTTTAATTAAAAAATTCTATGTATGAGCACATTTTGGGGAGGGCCTGCATTTAACTGCAATACTACTATATACTAGTAGAGGAAATGTATGTCATTAGTGTCTGTGCCTTGGAGCCGACTAGTTTAAGTGGAAGAAGAAGAAAAGTATTACTGAAATGAACAAAGGATGAGGTGACTAAACAATATATGCTTTCCACATAGAAAAAAATCCATCCTTGGAACATTATGGGCAGTAAAGCTCTACAATCTGATTCAAAATGTCCAACCTTTATTCTGTATCGATCAGTAAAACAGCAGCATTCATTGGCTGTGGTTACATGATGTTTTTCATTGTAAATTAAATTATAATGACGTGACATAGATCTGCAAAGCTGTTTATTTTCGGCTACAATGTAGATGTCTACATTACAGTACTACTTTACTTGTATTTTAATTATAATTCTGAAGTACCAGCATGATACGAGCATACTACTTCACTTTTTCCAACAGTGGAAGAGGAGTAGTGGAAAAAGAGGACACACGTGAAAGAAGAAAGCTTCCTCATTTATTGGTTAATCCAGGATAACTTTTGTCTGACATTGGACTAAACATGAGCTGCATCAGATCCTATATAGCGTTCTTGGGTTGATTATATTTCTATCATAACTTATTAAGCTACCTTCATTTTTAACAAATCTTACAGTTAGGGATAGTTTAGCCATCCATTAGTTATGCAGTCATGGAGACATCCCACAATGCACTGAGCACTTTTTTACTTTCTCTGCTTTTTATCTTCCTTGTATTAATATATGCCATTATTAACCTATTTCTCCTTTTCTGTAGGTCTTCCTGGATAAAAGCTGCAGTATTAATGTTGTTGCAGTTTTAATCTGTCTTTCCTGTCCTCTCCACCCTCGCCAGTCGAGGTGGATGGCTGCCCTCCCTGAGCTGGGTTCTTCTGGAAGTTTTCCTTACCACTGTCGCCTAATGCTTGCTCAGGCTGGGGATTGGATCAAAGTCAAGATTTGATGCAATCTTTTGGTTTCCCTTATCTAGACTATTTTTGATGAATTGGCTCAATATGAAGTCTGTGAAGCACCCTGAGAGGACACTGTCATGAAGTGGCCCTATACAAATAAAGTTTAATTGAACTGAATAGAACTTCTATAGCGTTCTTCCACATTTCAATTCTTATGTAGATTACTCTCACCACTTCTCCTGGGCAGGGCTTCCTATTGTCCCACACATGCATAGTGCCTTGGGTTTACACACAATGCCCTGCATTGAACCCACAATCCCCATTTGCTTTCTAAACTGTTTCCTCTGTTTTGTTTACTTGAACGGAACTGAGACCTGCATGTAGGCAGATCACAATCTGTTCCTCTGATTCAAATCAGTTTGTTTGCACATTCACACTTCCTTAAAGGGAAAATATGCAAAATCCACCTTTTTAGCCATTAAATACTTTTTTTTTTTTTACTTTTAAGTGTTTAGGAATGCAGAAAATGTGAATTTATTCCTTCCTGATGCTGCACATATATCTTTATATATTTTTTATGGTTATACTTTTCAGTTTGTTAAATTTTCTCTATTCTCTGTTATGTTTTTTAATTTATTACATCGCAGTATTTGCTGTGGGCCTGCTAAATAAGGACTTCTGGGTAACCAATTTAATGAGTCTGATACGTTGACAATTTTAGTAAACTTACCAATAAAATGTTTCTCTGCTGGGAGATTAGCGTATCACTGCTATTCAATTCAATTCAACTTTATTTATATAGCGCCACTTCATGACAGTGTCATCTCAGGGCGCTTCACATCTTATGTTAGCCAAAATAAGCTACAAGCTACAAAGAATAAATTAATGATTCACATGTTAAAAGGAAGGCTTTTGAAGAATGAGATATCTCTTTTAAATTGAGTAGAACAACAAACAAGAATTCGAATTAAAAATGTTGTAAATGTTGTAAATATGCCCTAAAGCTTACACAAGGTCAAGCCCTGTATATGGGCCTTTTCTGCACATTTAAATAAAAAAATGGTCCCAGATTACATGGATTGGAGAGGAGGTTGAAAATAGTCTGGTCCAGACCACTGTTATAAGTGGTCCCAAGGTTCAAGTCAAGGCAAGGCACCATTAAAACAGCAAATATGAAGAATGGTCCTAAACCATTCAGAGCTTTATTGACCCACAACGGGACTATAATGTCTATCCTCTGATGGACAGGCAGTCAGTGTAAAGACCTCAAAACTGTATTGATGTCATCCACTTTCTTGGTTTTATAATGACTCGAGCAGCAGAGTTCTGAATTAGACACTGTTAAGACAGTGAAGCCATGGGCTAGTTCATTCAGGCCCTGCAAAGACATCAGATCTTTTACCTTGGTATATTCTTAAGGTGATGCTGAGCTGATTTTGTTATTCTATTAATGCGTTTTTTTCCAAAATTTAGGTCTGATTCAATCCCAGCACCCAGATTTCTGGAATGAAGCTCTGTGATGACCTCTAATTGTTTCTCTTTACCTCCAAAGACAATCAACCCAGTTTAGTTTTTGTTTAGCTGAAGAAAGTACAGGCACATCCAGTCATTAATCTCTTCAATGCATTTACATAGATCCTGTACAGGGCCTCAGTCTTTTGGTGACACTGTGATATAAATCTGTGTGTCATCTCTATAGCAGTGATAACTAATGCTGTTATTCTGTATGATCTAAGTGGAAGCATGTAGATGTTTAACAAAAAAAGGCTCCAGGATGAAACTGTGGGGAACGCCACATGTAATTCTTGTTTGAACAAATGTAAAGGTGCCTATTAACACAAAGTACCTCCTGTTCTCAATATATAATTTCAACCAATTTAGTACCGTGCCAGAGAGTCCCACCAAGCTCTCCAGTTGTTGGAGTATCGTGGTCTACTGTATCAAATGAAGCACTTAGGTCTGGTAAAACTAAGACAGACATTTTTCCACTGTTGGTATGTGGACGTATGTCATTAATAACTATGGTCAAAGCAGGCTCAGCGCTGTGGTCCTGCCAAAAACCTCACTGGAAGACATTATAGCTGTTGTTTTTGTGTTAAGAAAAATAAACACATTTATCTGATAAAAAAACAACAGTTTTTTCAATTATCTCACTCAAAAATACTCAATACAAAAATACTTTCAATGGTCTTACTCAAAAATGGGAAATTTTAGATCGGCCTGTAGTTGTTCATCTGTGTCTTGTCTAGATTGTCCAGGTTAAACTTAAAAGAGAAATTAAAGACAAGTTGACAGTCTGTAGCAGATCTGGCTCTTTGGTCTTTGAGACTTTTATTGAAAATTCTTGTGGGCAGGATGCATAACCAGCAAGAGGAGTTGAGCTGACATAAAATATCCCCCAGATCTTTGCTGTTAATGTGATAAAACTGTATCATTGTGTCAGTGAACACAGTATACCCATTCCAGAACTAATGTTAGGGAAATAGGACTTTCTTGCATTCCTCAATTATAAATGATAAGAGTACCGGTACATGTACAGGTACATGTCATAATGAACCTGTTCTTGACAATTTCTCCATAGAGACTTTTCCCTTCCAGACACAACCCTACCCTTAATGGGAGCTAGTATCCATAACATCTGACATTCTACCATTAAAACTAATGACAAGCTCTTTGACTCAGTGGCTCCTTAGTGGTCTGTGCCAGCATAATGCAAAAAACAAGCAAAAATTACGTTCAGTTGCAGTCTCATATTTAGTGAGCATCTCTTGCTACTTTGGAGTCAACATATAGTAAAGAAATCCATGGCCTATGTTAAGTAACCAACCTTCATGTTCAGTATTTTGGCTAATAATTAGCCAAATAAGGCTAATAATTATTATATTATAGAATTATATTATAAATATATATATATTTATATATAAATAATAATTTTTCCCAAAGTTGGAAGATTTGTGCTCAAATGGGGACAGGGACTTACCATTGTCATGTTGACATCCTGAACTTCAGGATTTTAATTATTACTTCAGGACCTGAAGTAATAATTAAAATCTTTATCAAGGTGCTTCAATCTTTCAAAACTTTTTCTTTTACAATAAACAGGTCACAGTTGACATTCTCATTGCATTTAAGGGCATAACCAGGTACCAGGCAGAATAACTCAGAACAACAATAGATGCATAATTATAATAAAGAACATATTTAAAAAAAGCTATTATGTATGTGTCTTTTTAAAAAAAATTATTTTAGGGCAAATACTTAATGTAGAGTAAGAACTTGTTAGGTGATAAATTTTTAGTGACCCCAGGAAATGAAACCTTCAAAATGAACCACCTTTTATAATAATTGTAAGAGTCAGGGTGGTTGTGACATGTAGGAAGTAAACTCTTAAACCAAACTAGTAAACTCTATTTACAAGATAAGCAGGAGCATGTCAATAATAATAGCTCCAGGGGACATGTGAAAATGTTGAGCTGTTGTGGGAATAATACAATGATGATTTAGTCATTCTTTAAATAAATTCAGTCAACATTGTAAACAGATCACCAATTATTGCAGGTAGCATTGATTTAATTTAGGTCCATTTGTGGAACATAGTGAGTAATATGCCTGCACGTCTTTATTTCATCACCCCAAATGGCACACAGAGCACATCGTCAGTTTATCCATTTAAAAACAGGTGACCAAACTACTATGCCTATGATAAATAATAGACCTAAATGAAAACCAGATAATTACAGAAAACATTAAATGCAGCCTTGCAGGTGATAATGAATGCAAATAGGGTTGAACCATCTAAAAAGTGGGTGGAGTTTGGGGCATAAGAATTATTTGAGTGAATCAAAATCTATTGAGTAGCTCTGACTCTGGAGTGATGACTCGAAGAACCACAGCAAGGACCACTGATTAAGTTGTCATCACCCAACAGGGACTATTCATTACAGTGGTCTGGACCATGGTCTGGACCAGATCACTATTTTTACAACAGCCCCTACTGAGGATTAAGAAATGCTGCTTTGTGGTGACAGTCTGATACCGGTCTACTGCCCCTGGTGGATACATGTTGCACTGCAAATATCAAATAATATAAACATGAAATATTTTAATTTAACCATTTTGCTAAATAAAGACTTCAGGTGAAAAAAACAGCTATCTTCACATCTTTCTTGGCTTAGGCTTTAAATGCTTAATTTGCTATTGTTAGTTTACAAAACCTACTTTTTAAAAAACTCTTTATAGTCTAAACCTAAAAACTGGGTAAAAAATTCTAATTTTCTAATTTTAAAAGTCTGAAATTTTTATTTAACCCTTAAACATTTTTTTTTTTACTATTTACTACCATGTGATTGGTCCAAATTTTAGTGTTCTATTTTCTGGTGTTCACCAGGGGGGCAGGAGACTAGTATCATATGGTGTACAACATGGTTTTGAATAAAGAATTTACCATAAAGTGAAACTGTACATATGATACTTTTGGCTTTTTTAGGGTAATAAATAAATGTTCTTAATGACCTAATGAAATTGTTCTTTTGTCTTCTTGCTGTATCTGATTTTCAACCTTTGTTTTCTTGAGCTTACAAGATGATCAAAGTAAGCTTGAAAATGAGTGAGGACACTACACCAAAGGCACAGCATAATCTTTTGTAGCTGAAGTCAAAACATGGATCTTTATGGGTTCAGAAGAAATACAACTCTGATAATGATGAGGTACAAGAGTCACGGGAAGATGCATGTTGGTGTTGTCACAGAGAAACTCATGCTCCTGAATTACAGCATGTATTTTGTGTATTTCATTGGATATTTGTCACAGAAGAAGGCAATGGATAGTCTTGGCATGAAAAATTAGGGGGATTGTAAATTCTAAATGTCTGGCGCAAAGATGCTGAGGCAAGCTACTTAAAAGCTACAAATAACCTGTTAGTGACACAAAACAGTTCAAAGTCAGTTATCACAGGAGATGGTTGTGAAAAGGCTGATGTACAGCAAGTGCTGCACATGCTCAAATGATTGCACAGTCTGCTCCAGTCACAAACATAGGGCTCAATGTGGCACAAGAAGAAAAAGTAACTATTTATTAACCATCCAAAAGTTGTCCACACATTTTCAGTTATGACTTCCTGTGAGCCATGCTGCTTTCATAGCCAAAAATGTAAAACAATAACCAAACGTGCCCATAGCACCAACTGTGAACAGATCAGTCTGAGCTCTGTTGATTTAGAAGCCTTTTAAGATGGTAAAACTAAAATACAATGCAGCTACTCAAGTATGGCTTAGTGTACTAAATAAAGGTCTAACCATGGGATTTATCAGTCAGTACACATTCTGTATGTGCATTTTCCAATTTAGTGCTGGTACCTTGCACATCTAAGTCTGCTCTGAATCATTAATCATTTTTGACTGATGGAATTCGCATTGAGCATCTTTTTGAGGCAATGAACTTTTGAGACACAAGAGTTAGCTTAAAAGACAGATGCAAATGCAGATTTGCCTCCTTCTTTGAGGGAACAAGAAGTGTTGTCTGAGCAGCCTTGAAATAATTCAAATGAATACCGGACTGCTGATTTAAGAAAGCTTTTACTAACTTCTTATTTGCTGCCTAAAATCTTCCTTAAACTGTTGCTCCCATGGCAGAAGCAGGTTTAAATATTTTTACTTAGTGAGAATTGCAGTTGCAGATATATTCTAGCTGTATTTATAGTCTCTGTGTGTCTTTCTCTACAAACACCAAAACACATTTATTACTGTAGATAGATTGGAGACAAACCACTCAAATGAATCTCAAAGCAGAAGTTGCAGAAGATTAGCAACTTCCATATGACACGAGCTGTGTGTTGTAGGAAGTAATGCAAGGAACCGTTTACACCATTCATGTTTCACATCTTGCAAATGCTCTTCTGCTTTTCTACTCTGGGAATTTTCTTTCAGCGTTACAATAATGTAAATAATCATTTGTTACTTATTTAGTAAATAATAGCTATTTGTCAAAAAAGTAACCATAAAACAAGAGTGATAATGTGGAAAATAGTTCAGGGTTCAGCAGTTTGTTTTCTTCATGAAAACATAAAACAGCTCCAGGAAAGGCTGCTGTAAGCCTGCAATTAGAATAATAATTGCCTGCAAGGATTTGATCTTTTTTTCCTTGCAATTATAATAACAAACTGACAGCAAACCTGACACGACCCTGAAAGGATTAGTAGGTAATTTAACTGCAAGAGAGACAGAACAATTTCCTGGGTGAAAATATATGTTGTCAAGAGAAACTCACCAGAAGTCTTTGTCCATTAATTTTTAATTTGGTCACGGTGGCAGCACAGTCCTGCATTTTATTCTGAGGATGGAAACACATTGATTTAGCCTTCTGTTTACATTTACACTCTGATTAAGTCTGATTTAGTTTAAAAAAGAAAAGGGAAAAAGACCTGATCTGATAAAGGGAGACTATTACTAACAGCACAAATAGCTGAATTTTAAATGATAAAGTACATCAATTTCTCCTGCTGTATATCCTCTACTCCTGTCACAGTGGATGATTTAAGCACATTTTTCTCACACTTACCTTACACATAAAAAAAGCCACTTGCTTCTGGTCCCACCCCTCACACTCATGTTTAGATGGAAGGTTCATTTCTGTCTCCGCAGGGAACCTCTGAGTAGGGCTGTGCTTTATGGGAGTTACAGTAATAAGCTAAAACGTCACACACCGAGGCTCCAGCACACCAGCACAGCGTCAGCAGGGAGTAGTATACACATGGAGGTCACTTCATTAAAACCAAAACACTCTTCTCATCTAAAAAACAAAAACACCCAACCAAAAACAAGCTTTAAATTGGGCCATTTGTGATCAACAAAAAGGAAGCAGTAACTTCCTGAAAGTCATGGTATGTTCCAACATTAAGAAACCAAATGAGTCATTTTACAGGAGCCTGATTGTCACCTCCAAGCTCAGTGATGTCAGATTTACTGTCACACAAAATGTGTAAAATACCAGACACGTTTGGCTCTGTGGTAGTGGATACAACTGCCTGTCAGAAATTAGGAGAAAAATTGGAGAGAACATGGAAGTTAAACAAAAAGACAAAGAGAAAGAGAGAGAGAAAAAAAAGTAGCTGGCGGTGAAAAGATGGTGATTATGGTAGAAAACTGTGGTAAGTTGCATTGCGTTCACACCAGTGAGGTTCTGTTCTGAGCCAGTTAGCAGTGAACATGCTAGCTGTTCACAAACTAATCAGTAACATTTTACAATAAGGTAACCAAAATTTGCTTAGTTACTAAGGAGTTACTAAGAAACTCACCAGGAACTGATGGGTAAATAACCACTGCTTATTGGTGAACACACACTCCAGTGGTAATGGTGGACTACTGGTCAGTAATTCTCCATGTGAATTCTGGATTTACTTTGAACTAGTGAGCAGACAGCTTGCAGTTGTCACAAACCTGTTTCCTAGAATTCATTTTACTTCATCCAGTTCAGGGTTGCAGGGAAGCTGGAGTCTATCCCAGCAATCATCAGGCGAGAAGCAGGGTACACTCCAGATATGTCACCAGTCTTTCTTGAATACTATCTCATTGCCTGACTGAAATGTATTTGGTCAACCCCTTCCTGTAAGGGAAACATCATACCCAGTACTATCAAAGGAGTGATTCATTACTTTCTCAGTAATAGGGTCAAGAAGTGAAGAGTGGGCAGGCCTAAAATATTGAGTGACAGACCACAGGTCAGCAGTCACAGGCAGGATGGAAAGTGATGCAAAAGGCAGACCAGTCAGGTTGAAGGCTTTCCACCTGTGGAATCCCTTCAGCTGCTCAAATCAGTGGTGGAACAGCAAGGTGGTTCTGAACTCGACCAGTCTGAGTCTGTTTGTGGCATTGTGTTTTCTTATGGAAACTGTTTTTTTATGTAGATCTGCAACTCTGTTATTCAGCAGTCTGCCTGGGTTAGAAATCTGGTTAAATATCCATCTTAATGAATTGTTCTGTTTAAACAAAGAACTGGAAATGGTCTATTCAATGTTGAAAAAAAATTAAACAAGGAAATGAGCTGTCTTACTCAAAATGTTTTTATTAAGTATGGAGAGATTTTACTGCATGCTATTGTTTAAACTTTGAATTGCTGTGTCGCTAACTCCTCTGGAGGCCCTTCAATCCTTAATCAATAAGCTGGAACAGGTTTGGGTGTCTGTATTTTGACCTGCAGTTGTGATGTAAAAATAGGGAGAAGAAGAAGAAGACTGCTGAGGAAGAGAGGAGTCTGGGATGAAGCTGACTTCTGGTACGGTGCAAGTGAGGGCAGGACCAGGAGCCTGAAGCACAGCGACCGTTCTGGGATTCATTGGTACAACTACTCAGTCCTGGGCCGCCGGGTATTCCTGGCCTGGGATAAAGTGTGAGCATGATGAGAAAGTTCATGGACCCAGAGAGTTGCAGGCTCCAGGGTTGGAATGATTGGGGGGACTTCCTCTTTGGAAATGTAGACTGCCGTGTATTCTCTTTTCTGCAGGCGAGTGGGGATGTTGTGTCACTGCAGGGAGGCGAAACAGAAGGGGAAGTGTCATACTAAGGACCTGTCCCACACTGCAGCAGCAGACTCTTTTAAAAGGAGTTTTTTTTTTAAAGTGGCAGGATTTTAAGTTTTAAAAGAAACAGATTTTCATTCTTCAACTTTTAGTGTGGTTTTAACCCTGCTCTCCCTGCTTTTAAGAAAAACATTTTGGCTAAGTGTAATAACGGTCTATCAGAATGTGACAGGAAGGAATCTCCTCCTCTTCACGCCCCTTTCTGTGAATGACCCACACCTGGTGTGGCTCTGCATTATAAGCAGGTGTCTGCACCTTCAGACTGTCTCTGT
The DNA here is from genome assembly GCA_037177535.1 of Pseudomugil gertrudae. Classification (NCBI taxonomy): domain Eukaryota; kingdom Metazoa; phylum Chordata; class Actinopteri; order Atheriniformes; family Pseudomugilidae; genus Pseudomugil; species Pseudomugil gertrudae. The sequence goes on along the minus strand of JBAMHV010000017.1, from coordinate 5,575,830 downwards.
CCCAGGCTAAAGCTATTGTGGTAGGCTGTGGTTTGGTGGCTTCCCTTTTCTCCCTACTGGACCCTCTGCAATGAAATTCAGAAGAGTTTAGTATCTTGGTTTGGTTTAGTCTCACACTGCACTTCTCTCAAGTGGACCAGTAGCCGAGTTATCTGACCGGACGAGGCATTACTTTCTCATTTAGGTTGTGATTTTATGTCTCTGTTATTATTATGAAGAAAGAACAACCCTATTCAGGTACTTTTCATTTGATAGTTTGAATACCAACTAATATTTTAAAGGAACTTTGTATAAGAGTTGCTCCCATCTGATTTGAAATCATGTGTTTTATTGAAACAAAAATGCATTCTAAGTGTCTTAACCTTTCAAACACCTATTGCAACCACAGCAGCTGCCATGTATCAAAAAGCAACAGTTCAAAAAGTCATCTCCATGCTGTGTATTTGTTCTGAACCAGGTTAATTTACTGCGCTCTTTGGATTCATCTGTTTTTTTTTTTTGCACAAGAAGAACAAATTCATGGCGTGGAGATGACTTGCTTAACATAATGCACATAATACATAATTGTGGCAAAAAGCTGGTATATACATTAACTTTGAAAGCCGCACACTTTGCACCAGTGAGGCTGGTGTATTTCAGCAGCAGTAATGGGGACTATGATAACGAGCAACACTGTTAACTTAATAGAAAAACTTATTACCATTAGGCTAATTAAGACATTAAAGTTAACTTGTCAAGAAAAAGGCTGGCCACTTCAGCATTCCCTTTTAAAAAAATGTTCTCTTTCTTTCCTTTCACCTGGGGAAGGCTGAATCTCTTTTATAGGATACTTTGGTTGCGCTGACTTGTAAGTGCCCTTTTTTTGTGTAGGTAATGGTGAAAATGAACCATGTGTTGCTCCTGCTTATGCATGGTAGATTGAACAGATTTTCCAATGTGCTGGAATAGAAAACCTCTCACCGATCTTCTCTACTAGCGTCTCAATCTCTGTGCTGGCACATGCTGACACTCATTCTGCACTGGTGCTATTTGTCCCTTACCAGTGGCTGTAGTTTCAAGATGGCAGACTGTCATGGCACTTGCATACTGGCTTACCAGTCATAGGTATAAACAAATCTAAAATTCTTCACCAATCAGAATGTGTCACAGTATTAGAGGAGGTCATAATACAACAATGATAATATAAAAATAACAATAAATAAATACACATGATATTAAAACAGATGTAAGCACCTTTCCGATTCTTAGAGAGAAAGTATACATTTATCATATTTCCTAAATCCAGTGCTGAGTACACTGCAGAAATCTGAGAATATTTGCTGTTTTAAACCACTGAAAATGTTTTATTATTCTTGAACAGAGAAAAACATCAGAAGTATGTTTAGAGATTCATTGTTTTTGTGGTGATTTGTGCTGGCAGTGGGAGAGCAGTTTGTCTCAGCGATGAGAGAATTTCATCGGTCCGGGAGGTTTGGATGTGGGCTAAGACAGTCGTATATACTGTAGGGATGGTTGAAAATGGTTCTGAATGATTTGACCAAATCAAAGAGCTCTATCTGCTGGCTGTGGACCTCTGATGCATCAGCCAGAAGCTTTGACAAACATTCCTCTATACACATCTGTCTCATTGTGTTTAATAAAATTATACAGTTTCTACTACAAATGAATATCTTATTCTGCCTCCATATAAATGATAAAATGGGATGTTAGGTAAAATTAGTTTAGGGAGCATTATTATACTGAAACCTAACTCTTTTAATCCCCATGGGGATCACCGACACCGCTGTGCCTTTTTAAAATGTACCTTAACTCCTTGTTACTCATAATAATAATAAAATGTGCAGACTCTGAATTGAGACAGCCTACGTATCAAAACAATACTCTCAACACTTCTGTGTCACATGCTCAACACTTGCTTGAGCAGACTGCCTCGAGCATTGTACGGTTTTACTAAACTAACTACCCTTAGTTTAGCAACTCCCACCGCAAAGGGTATGCTTGTGGTGAAACAGTGTCTTACTCGGGCTACTTTAGCATAACTTTATTAGCACAACTTATGCTACAGCTTGTTGCCAGCAGGTAAACAACTGAAAAGGAAAACAAAAGCAAACAAAATACAATATTAACAGCATGCACATACTACAAACAGTGACATGCATTTACTTAATAAAATAAGTATGCTTTTTAACTACAGTGAAACTCACCAGCTCAGCTTCACCAGCAAACAGAAACATCTACGTATTAGAAAAGAGGATCCGGCACGTAAAATACGCGGATGGATCTACACCATGACCTAATTACTTATGACTAAGAGGAGGAAACTCCACACAAGCATAACACCCTTAGTCGCATGCAAGTAACTGATTGTGGAGGAGTATACTCAAACAATTAGTCACGTCTGCTCTTTGACATCTGTTAACCCTCACAACTCACAAGTGTGTAATAATTTCTGAAAACCACAAATTAGAAGTAAACCTTATTAGAAGGTAATCAAGGCCTTTTAATGATTTTGTTCCTTTCCCCCTTTCCTTTCAGATCTCATGATGCTGCTGGATTTCTGCAGATAATAACACTCAGGACCCATTTCAACCTTTTCTACTGCTGATGTATCATGTTATAATTGCATGTTTAAAAATGAAAGTAAAGTTTGTGCACTGGACCATTACATTTCCCGAGTTGTGTGAAAGTTTCACAGATTCTCATAGTAAATGCTATTTACCATCATAAGCGTGTGCATGCAGTTACCTGTTATGAGTGGAAAGGCCGTGCAGGAGCTTGTGGGCTCTCTAGGGAAATGCCCACAAAGTCTCTCCTTTTTAGGCAGTGAGCTAATTAAAGCCATGGAGCAGATGGTACAGACCTGGTTCGGACAGAAGGAGACGGTGAGTGGTGAGACAAAGCAGACATGGCAGGACAGCTGTGAAGGGTTTGTGAGTTGACCAGAATTCAGACGTTTCCCCTGGAATCAGTTTGTTATGCTGAGCGGGAGAAAGATGACAACATCATGAAATGTTCTGAGCAGCTTTGTAAGAAGCTTCTGGATCAGGCAGTGTTTACTTCCCTCTGCCTGAACAACTTTTACTGTAAGTGAATGATACCATGGCAACGAGAGTGTTTTTCTCTTTGTCTTCTCAATCATTTGATCGTAGCAGGTGGTTTTTTGGTAAACACCAAATCCTCAACACCTGTTGCCAGAGGCCTTTTCGAATGCCAAGTCTCACCAACTCTTCACCACCTGGAAAAAAAAAAGCTCTAAGTCTGAAATAAACAACTGCACAAATACCAAAGTGGGGAAGGAAAGTTAGACATAACAAAGATCACACAAGCAGACATTTCTAGAGATGCAGAAGAAGGTTTGGACATCTCAGCTCACGTTTCACACTCCTGTCGTGCCTCGTCCGAGGAAGCGGTCAAGGCCGGACAAGGCAAGCATTGCCCAGCATGAAGAGGCAAAGTTTGAGGATGTCAGAATATTCCTGGTGGAGAGGAAGATGGGAAGCAGCAGGAGAAGCTTTCTGACCCAGCTTGCCAGGTCAAAGGGCTTCATTGTAGAGGACATCCTCAGGTTGGAAAAAGCTTGTTTTTGCTGTTCTATGACTAAAAGCTTTCTTTTTTTTCTAATTGTGATTCTTAATATAGCCGATGCGATTTTCATTTTCATTTTTGTACTTTATCTTTATGAACTTTATTGTAAGGCTTGTGAAAAGGATGCACAAGACCTCTCTCAGGGTTTAGGAATGCAGGCTGAAGACTCCGGCTGAATTAAGCGGAGCCATCACTACATGATGCTAAGAAGGCTTATGCGCTGCATTTTGGGTTTTAGTTAAACTTGCATCCTACATGCGATCGAGTTGTGAAAAACTTGCCAGGAGGTTGCTGAATAGACTAATTATCCTGTAACTGGTGCTAGTTTGTGGATTTTCCTCACAAACTTTTATCTCTTTTTAAGAAGTTAGGAGTCCGATTAGCTAATAATGGAGCCACTCTTTAGTCATGAATACCTAATTAGGAAGGATTAGAACATCCATCGTGCCTCTGCTTCACCTTATCTGATTCCTCCCTGAAACCATAAGTCACAGCTCCAACATAAATACGTTTACAGAAGGGGAAGAAATTGACTAAACCAGCGGCAGCTTGTTGGCAGTGAGAAAACTACAAACAGAAGTAAGGTAACAGAGCAAAAAGAAACTTTTTTAATGACTTTGGCCAAAGTATATGAAGTTACTCTTAAGAAGGGGTTTTATGGAGCTTGTTCCTTGCAGTGATGAATCGTCTGTTTGTGGTAATTATGGGAGCAGCATGGCTCATTCACCCCCCCCCCCCCCTCCACGCCATTTCTGTCTCTGAAAGCATCTTTTAAACCAGACTGTTAATGCAGCAGAAGCCTTCAGCCTGACATCAGCCACATTTCAGAGTCATTTCCCTTTGAGTTTTGTGATACTCCTGATTCAACCTCCTGTCTTTTTTTTATGTGGATTTTGAACATCTTCAGCTAAATTTTCTTCTTAATTTTATTTAGAGAAAGAAATTAATCCGGACATCATAAATCTAGGAATACAGTATAATTTAAAATCACGTTTTACTGCTGTCCTCATACGTACGGTTTATTCGATGTGGGAGTGTTTGTGTGTGAGAAGAAGAGACGTTTGAATTCAATTCTTGGTGGGCCTGCCAGCCATACGCCAGCTTGGCCATGGCAGCATTCCCAGAAACACAGCTTGAGCGCTCCTACGGTTACACTTGGCTTGATACAATTGTTTGAAACCAACGACAGGAAGTAGAGCATGGCTGCCTCAAACTGACATTAATTCTGCAAGCCGACAAAACTGACATCAGCTGCAGTCTGATAGCAACACCTCCTATATCTAGTCTCACAGAAGTTATAAGCAGACTGCCTCAAGCATATGCTCAGACACGCTGCACACGTTCCTTTTTGCACAAAGAAATGTGCACATACAAACGCAACGCATGCATTTCTCTCCTGGTTTCCATTTCAAGCACAATGCTTCTGACAGATGTTGACATGTTTTTCTTTGTTGGCTGATGAGACACATTAAATAATGTTTAAAACGGCAGTTTTGTGACAACTACTTATATTTCAACATTTTTTTCATTAGCTTGGTTCCTGTTCCTGTTCTGTGTTCATAATAAAGTAAAAAAATGTACCAGATGATGGTCTTAGTGTTTGGGGTTTACAATCAAGTTGTAACAACATATGTCATTCTGAGTCACAGCATTTATTTGACTGAGGAGAAGCCAAATGTTATACATAGAGGAAAAAGCTACGTTACCATAGAAGCAGACTTTGTGCTAAATCTTTAGATTTGTTTTGTTGTGAGTGAGAGCAAAATGAAAAACATATATTTTGTTTCACTGTTTGATCCATGAGAATTTTTATATTCTAAGTCTCTTTCATTGGGCTGCATCGTCGCCTTGGCAGAGGACTTTCTGCTTGGTGTTTGTGTGGTTTCCCTGTGCATATCTGGGTACTGTGGTTTCCAAAAACCACCTCTTCAGTCTTAAAAACCCGCTTGCCAGGTTAATTGTTGTTTCAAAATTCTCTCAAGGGGTAAGTGGGGTCATGAGTGATTTATTGTCTTTCTGTGTTGGCCCGCTTTACAATGCATCCGGTCGCTTATTGAGTTGCCACCATAGTTTCTAACCCACCTGCAACCCTGCATTGGAATAAGCAGGCATTGACAGAAAGTGGTTGGCTACTTTTGTTGACTT
>JBAMHV010000017.1:5559051-5569648 GCA_037177535.1 Pseudomugil gertrudae | reverse complement strand
TGGAGTGTCCTCTGTGGTCCTCATGGAGAGGACATCAACAGCTTGACTGAGTGTGTGACAGATTATATGGACTCCTGCGTGGACGGCACCATCCCAACAACAACAGTGAAAACCCTTCATTAACTATTTTTTGTATTTACAAAACTACTACAATTTGAATTTCCCTCTGGGATAAATAAAGTATTTTTCATTTCATTTCATATATATGTATACATCACAATCATTGTGACAATCTAATGTGAGATCTTCTCTCATCCTCGAGAGCTGCAGTCCTGCAAGCATTAGGACTTTCTCTGCTGCAACACACCTGACCCAAATCAGACTCAACTAGACTTGTGCAGAGCTTAACATCAAACTCTACACAAGTTTGCTAATTACCCATTGATTTGAATCAGGTGTGTTTCAGCAGGACCTCATGAAATGAAGTTGCCCATCCCTGAAGTAAGTAAATGCCTTTGTTAGTCACCCAATTTCAAGGATAAATGTTTAACCATATGAAAGGCTTCCCTTCATACAATTACTTGCTTACTCTGGATTACTGGATTACATAAAAGCATTGATGATCTTTTAATTGTTTTTGGACAAACTGCGAACCAAGTTTCCAACTGAAGACTAAAACTGCATAACGCTGTGTGAACTAAAGATTATAATAAACTCTGACTTTACTCAAACTGGGTGCTTTAAATGTCCTTTTGTATAACAAAGGTTTATGCTAATTAGTGTTCTTTTTAAAGTTCAGTGTGTTTTTGAGCTGAATAGCCACTGTTATTTGACATCAGTAAGCTTTTTGTGGCTCCACACTGCCGTATTTCTGGCTTTTGCTCATTTACTTTCACACACGGACAACATACTGCATTATCCTGTTATTTTTATTATCTTTAAAATGACTTGTGCTTCACAGTAGGAACCAGTGTAGGATGTTTATTACTCAAATACGACTTGATCACCTAATATTCTTCAGAAACCAGATTATTTTTGACCCAGTTGTTAATAATTTGGACAACTGGGGTGAAAGAGTCATTTAGAGATTCTCATGAGAAAAATAGCTGAAACACTTCCTTCCAGAGCAGCGTGTTCCTGGAACAGCAAACCCCCTGAGACGTCTCAGAAATCACACTCAAGTGTTATTTTCTTTAAATCGTGTGGTTTAGCCTTTGTCGTTGGAAAGATGTCATTTTTTTGTTCTTTTTTAAGGAAGAGGTGAGAACAGGCTCTGACTGACATGGTGTGTGGGTATGGTTCCTTTTTTGGAGTTTGACATTTTGTCATGTTTTTGCACATGGTCTTGTCATATTAACATCTATTGTTCGTCCTAAAGCTCTTTTTTCACCTCCTGATTTATGTTGTAGAAGCAGTAAGTTCTGGTTTCTGTCACCTCACCTGTTGTGCAACATTTCCATCTATATTATGTATAGATTCTGTTGCTGGATTATTAGATGAGGCAGGGCATGTTTATTTGTGCAGCTGTTCAAAGAGACTAAACAAAATGCTTTATACACAAACATTAACAGAATTACAAGCACACTCAAAAACACAAAGAAAAAGCTCAAATAAAGTAAGAAAAAATAAGCATGTCATAAAAGAAACAGTGTGAGGACCTAATGGCTGTTTTGAATAAAAAAGCAACAAAGAAAATAAGTCTTTCATTTTAAAACAGTTGAGTTTCAGCAGACCTGCAGACTTTTTTTTTTTTTTTTCAAGAGTAGCTATATTAGGCAACACCTGTCAACACACTGAATAGATCTCTTGTGCTAGAGAGGTCAGGTGAAGCCGCCTAAGAATTTAAGCTTTCCAGCAAATTGATGTTTACCTCACTACTTAAACTTTTGTGACACACTCTATGAAAATAAAGTTAAATATATAATTCACTATCTATAACCCTTACACTAAATCAGCCTATTTAGTTGCTAATGAGAGGCAGGGTAAACCTTTGACAGGTTACCTGTCCTTTCAGAATAAACTGAATGAATAATGGAAAAAACATTCTTACTTGATGATCCTTTAAAAATTTTTTGACTGCTTTTATTAAACACTTGCTGCTAAGCGGAGCATTTAACAGAAGGCCCAATGACCACCTCATTATGTTATTTATCTTTAATGTAGTGAGTGAGTAAGCCAATTTACACATCTTTTTCTTTGTAATAATAAATATTTAACTGCTTGCAGGCCTTTCTTAGATCTGTGTGAAGATGAAGGAGCAGCTGTAAAAAAGTGAAAACGGACGAGATCCCGTCATGGTGTGAAATCTGTTCTGGATGTAGTCGGGCTTTGATCAGTCTGTTGGTTCTCGCTTTTGGAAAAAGAAGCTGCTGAATTGATCAGTGCCAAGAGACAAATGGAGAGTTCTTCATATCCCAGTAAACTGTCTTCAGCCCGTCCTTGAGTCTGGGCTTGGAGTCTCACTAATTCTGGGAGTAAATTGTGGTGTTGGACTTGCTTTCTGCCTCATTTGCATGTCAATCTGCTGCTTTACATTCTGAGCAGCTCTGTATTATGTTAAGAATCCCAAAATCTGGGGATTTATTGATTCTAGGTAAACATGCTTGAAGTGTAGATCTATTTTGTATGATCTTCGCACTCATTTAAGCATAATAACCCCTAAAGTTTTTGCATATCCATCCCTAAGCCCAGTTTTAAGTAAATAACTATCCATCTAAAGCTAATTTAAACATTGTGAGGAAACAATGTGGCTTTTAATTGACATAATGGACACATTTGTTTCTTTAAAATGGTCTTTGTACACATTTTTGTGCTGTGAAGGAATTTAGAAAAATAAAAGCCCAGACCACCTACCGGTGACCAGACTGGCATGTTGAGCAGATAGAGGATTAGTTTCGCCGGTGATTTGGCCAATTAGTGCCCAGCCTTAGCTCTGCTGGGACCTCCCATAAGGAACTCTCCTCAGACTCACCCAGACCAAGAGAGAGGTAGAGGAGGAGCACGCTGGAGGTAATTATGCACGGCTGAACGCCCTGATTGGGTACGGTGCTTTTTATGCCGTGCAGGCAGCAGAGGAAAGAAGCTGAAACAAAAAATCTGTTGAGGAAGTCTCAGCGAAGAAGAGAAAATGTTAGGGGGGTGCAATGAATCTCTGGTGACTCTCGTTTGCTGATCTCTAAACAGTGCAAGTAAGAGTGGTGCTGTGATCTGAGTTGCCTTTCAAAAGCATCAAAGTGCATGCCTAGGTTGTGCTGAAACCAACGCAGGATTGTTCTTGTTGCTAATTTGAGCATTAAAAGATAACTCTGACAGTTCAAGGATCAGCAATCTAAAAAATAATTCCCCATTACTTTTTATTTACACAGCTACTCCTGGGTCACAGCTGTTAAAGCTGCTTATTAAACCCACCAGGGATGTAAATCACAAGTTTGATCACAATATATAAATTCAATTAATAACCATTTATTCTCTATCATTATCACAAATTCTGCCAGGGTACAAGTTTGATGATAAAACACACTTCAGTTACTAGTTTTCTCATATTGGGTCATTCTGGTACATTCTTACATCCCTTTATTATAAGATGAGTAAAATCAGCGCATCAATGCCATGAACAAGTACGACCTCGAATGAACAGAATCACCTGACCTCTTAGAAAACTTCAATCCAAACCTGATTGGTGTTGAGATTTCCCTCTTTGAATGGCTTCGCTTGTTCCATTTCCACAGCTCTGTGGTGAAAATAATATCAGCAAGCTTAGCTTATTTCCCAGAGATGTGACCATATCAGGCTGAACTGATGCCACACAGCGCTCTGTGCTCATGGATCACTTATGGACTGTAATTTTTTAATTTTCACAAATGGACTCGTGTAATAAGATTCCCATGTTTGAAGTTTAAAGAAATGATTGCAGCCCTACTGCTGTTCAAGCATCTAGTTTTCGAAGGTTAGTGGACTTTAAGTCCTTATTGTATTAATATTTTATCATCTTTAAATGGTTTAAAGCCTCATAATGAATTAAATTAATGAAAAATATTAATGAATTTAAATGAGATAAAATGTAATAAATTAGTCAGCATTCGTCACACTGGTTGGGAATGGGAGAACTGTCACTTGAATTAAAACAGAGAGCTCTTTCACATTATAACATGGTACTTGTACTACCATATTATTTTCATCCTCCCTGCCTTCAACATCTAATGCATGTATGTTCAGCGGTGGCCAGGGAGGCTGAAGGTGTGGATTTGCTTCCACATTTCCATCAGTCCGCCCCAACGCATCTGTCAAGTAGATTAATATCACCAGGTATGAATGTGATGTGAATGAATGATGGATTTATTACACAGCACTTTGGAAAGTACTTTAGACATATTATGTATTCTTCTTCTTATTATTTAACCCAGACAGACATGTTGGCTATTTTTTTTTCCCTGTGATGGATTTATATAAAATTTTCTATTTAATAAGCCAGGAGCAACACAGCATGCATGCACTGACTCACTGCGTGCAGCATCAGTTTGGGGAAAAAAGGTCTTTTATGATTGATTTAATTTTTGTCTGATTAAAGATTTTGTTGAAAATCTTATGCAGGCTAAAGCCTACATTGTAATAACGGCTATGTGGAAAAGGGGCAAACATCATCAGACCGTACCTCTTGCTTATCCTTTCTGTTTCAAGTTTCAAGAATATTAGCTTCATTGATCTCTAATTTGAGTGAAATACACATACAGCTGATTATGTATGTTACATAATCTACATCTTTGTGTCCTCTTTTTCCACAGTGATGCGGTCACTCATGTGGTGTCAGAGGCCAGTGAAGCTTCAACCCTCTGGATGTGGCTGAGGAGTTGTGCACTGAGGAATCTGTCCATGATGCATGTGTTGGACATCAGCTGGTTCACTGACAGCATGAAAGAAGCTAGACCTGTTACTGTGGAAACCAGACACCTCATCCAGGTTTGTTTGTAATGAACAAAAGCAGATGAAATATGGATGGATGTGTGTTGGCACTAGATGGCACTACAAACCAAATGGGAAGGGTTTAATTGACAATGGAAACAGAATCATGTAATAGTTTTTGTTAGAATAGATTCATATTTTAAGGGTATTACTCTTTCTGCACCTATTTGGCCTCCTCTGCTAATATAGAATGTCAACCTGACAGGAGCCTCTCAAAATGAGGACATGTCTGTCTGACTTTGTGTCTTTGTTCTCACATTTTACCTCACAAAAAAAACCCCTCCTCCATATTGCGTGGGAGTGTCAAATGAACCCATCAGCTGGATGTCAGGTCTCATAAGCCCACTAACAGAGACACACACATTCCCATGCACACACATTTCCTCCTGTAAATAACAGAGTGTATGGACCCAGAATAAAGAAATATTCGGATTCCTTTGCCATCAACAGTGGAGAGGCACTCAGGTTTTCCCAGTTTGCCAGATTCGATCTATTCTCTATTTGTTCAAAATGATTTGAGCCTGCATTGTTTTCAGAATGCCACGTAAGTGAGGAACATTAGTATGTAGTCGGAAGCATGATTAGCGGATGAGGCTAATTACGTCGCGCTGACATTTAGTGACCCATCTCCCTGGGTAACCACATGCCCACTTCTCTCTGCTGTCTGATTCAGCCACTCTCTGAATCAAACATGGAAATGTGGAGTGGCATTTATGTGGTGGTGCTTCCACTAGATTGTTTTTATTTATGAGTGATTAAATCCATTTAAGAAGCGATCATGCAGACATAAGCTACTTCTTCACACATATGCCTGCTGCTTTTCATGTCAGAATGAAGATTACTATCATAAATATTCTGCAGAAATTTCATGTAATAAACCCACTAAAAAGTTTTTTCCCCCTTACTGTTGACCTTGTAGAGAGAAGTTCTACCTGTGTGAGTGGTGGAAACACACATACTCACTGTGAAAAGAAGGAAAGCTGAGTTACTATGTGTATGTTTTAGGCTAGGTTTCAGGGGGATGAGTAGATGCAGGACTAAGCAGCTTCCCTGTGAAGGTGAAAAGCTCACCGACCTTTACCCTGCTCAGTGGCCTGAGAGGATTTCCACTGCTCTATCTGCATGACAGGCATCAGCACAGAGGAAAATACAAGCTGGGAGTGTCTAGAAACCATACCCTTTTTGCTGTACCTTTTCATTTCAGCATATGGCATGTGGGAAATGAAGCCCCAGTGAGCAGACTGCTCTCATTAGCTTCGTTACGTCTAAATCATACAGCAAAGGTGGAGAGGACACTGGAGAGAAGGCCAGGAGAGGAAGCGCTACCTCTGAGAGCAGTCTGCGCGCTTTACCTTCCACACAGTTATACAGTACGCCTATATAATAAATGAACCCAGATGGGGAAAGCCAACCTCTGCATGCTGATGCACAGGAGTTTATCTTCATGGACGCACAGTGTCATATTAGATCAAACAAACTGCAGAGGTAGAAAAGTGACAGACACACACACACACACACACACACACACTAAGTTGTATTTAAAATGAATGCAGATAGGGAGTTTTTACTTTTGGCATAAAAATGGTGCAATCAGATATATTTCTGAGATTAAAAAAGATACCTGGCAGAAAGTAAGTAAACATTTTTGATTGAATCTCATTGAATCGACCCAGTAGAGATGTGCTTGCTCTTTTTTTTTAATCACATATGTGTGACAGCCGTGTTCCTAAAACAGCAGCAGTGATAATCATAGGTTTTTCTCATCTTCCTTCCCTCTCTGTATCTTATTATAGTCGTATCTGAGTAATTTTATTCTTTTTACAAATACAGTTCTATATTTTTAAAGTCTAATTGTTTCCAAGAATATTAATATTACATTGGTAATCCTTTTGACACATATATTACAAATGGGGAACCATTTCTTCATAGCATAAAAAGGCAATTTACAGGAGGCAAATTGGATGATGGCAAGCAGATTTGTAATGCCACGGGTTAGGTGGTGTAATGGATTTGGATGCCACCAGACTGTGAGATGAGTGTCATTAGCCTGTTGCCCTGGAGACACACAGTCATAAAAATAACTTCTCCAAGGCACATTTTTTTTATTTATGTAATTTAATTTAAAGTCTTGGCTCTGTGCTCATCAGAAATGGCCTTACACACATTTTCACGTTTAGCCTGTCACCCTATTTGTTTCAGGAAAAATATAACTGCATATGTTTGTGTATATGTGTGTAAGATCATCTATAGCCTCTGTCAATTCTTAGGTTTTAATGGTAACACTTATCTGCTTCTCACAAGGTGTTAAAGATTGGCTAGTTCAAGCTCACATGAATATGTGGCTTAACGGTTTGTCAATCTAAATGAAAGCAAACAAACTCTTGCAGAAGCAGTGTGTAAAAAAAACTACTTAAATAGAAATTGAGAGCTGTTGCAGCAGGACGATCTAATTAAATGCAGAGAGATGATCGTTGTCTATGTGGACATTTAATAGTTTCCTGGTTCAGCAAATTCAGGTTTGCCAAGGAGGAAAGACATCAGAAGTGATCTTTGAGAAATTCTGCTTTAAATCAGAGAAGGATTATAAGGCCATTTCTAACAAACCTGGAGCTTGTGTTCCATGGTGACAGAGATTATGCACAACTAGAAAGCATCAATGTCAAACCCTAGTTAACATGTTACATGTTAAAATTCAGGACAGTATAATTAAAAGAAACCTGAACAGTTACGGTTTACTTACGAGGAAGCCTCTTTTTCCCAAGAAAACATGGCAGAACGGTTTAATCTTAGCAAACACGTGATTTCTGAAACAACGAGCCGCATTTACCGACCTTTCAAACACATCTAAATGAAAAAAAGTCCCTCTATTTAACTTTAAATGGATATTGCTATAGATATATATGTATACAACAGCATATATGTGAACAAATCCACCCCTCTAGAGTACCCTTACAATGATCTGAGTGTTGATATGTAGGTTAGCATCACCATTGACTGACCTTCAGACTCAGCTTAAGGTTTTAGTTCATCAAATGCATGCAATCACTCTGTCAGTGCACCGTATCTTAATAAGGATGCTTTATTACCCATCCGTACATAAAGCTGCCTATACATTTGAATCTCACTGCTTAGTTATTTATGACCACATATAATTTCATTCAATTTTGCTTTTTTTTTAATTTGACCAGTACACAACACAATTATTTCAGGTCATTTTACAGACAAAATTAATTCAAGATAATTCACTGTGATCTAATCAGTGTTCATACAAGCCAATATATAAAAATAAGGGCCTGGCCTAGGAGATCAATAGAATGCATTAAGTCTATAGCCTTAAATTCAAGACCCCATTCCGAGCATGCACATAGGTGGTGATCACGACCGCTGTATATATGCAGCCAAATCTGTTTGTCTGCATGTATTCATTACCATGATTTATTTTTCAGACATGGGTGAGTCTCTCTGCACCCGGTGTGTCAGTCTCATGACACATTTTTGGGCAATAATCTATGCAAAGTAGTGCCAGCTGGCACATCCTCTTAACTTATGAAGAGGCCTTCAGCAATCTAAGAGGAAATATCCAAACCATTTAGGGGGCAAAAAAAAGTTTATTTGATCTAAAAATACCTTTTGTTTTGTTTTGTGAAAACGCTTCTTCAGTACAATTCAAGAACAAATTGAAGAAGATCCATAAGAGAAGATTGGTGATATAAGCTCAGTGTCGGTAGCACAGTTACCATTATTAGTCTTTTTTCTGCCTTTGAGTGCTGCTACTATAGTGACTCCAAATCCTACAATACTTGTTTCTCTACCCTGTGTGAGAGTTGGTCACCAATGTGGGATTGAAGAAAGCTGCCATGCACAAGTGGGGAGATGGGTGGGACTCTAAGACATCTCCAGATGCAAGTTACTGTGATTGAGCCATGCAGCTTGGTGCTGTGTACCAATATGAATGAGAGGCATTGGCCAGGTTTCTGTCTGTGATAGATATTATATAAGATGGATGGACTTCTACTGCTTTTTTCTTCTACTACAGGGGGCTCTACAGCCAAGTCCAGTTACACTGATTGCACATGAACATCCAACCCAAATACAAACTTTGCTTTTCTGTTTTATTACTTTCCTTTATTTAACTGGAAGCTCAAACTCTTCACACTCATCTGCAATACTGTATGAATGTTCAAGCCTAGGATCACCTACCCCTCTTTAAAGAAGACCTATGAGCTTTACCTTTTTGACCAAGTAGAGGTGCATTGTTGTAAATATTGTTGTATGTATCCATTTTCTGTCCCATCTGTCACAATATATGCTCTGTAGTCACTTCTTATATTTGTCTGCTTGGTTATTAAGCACTTCTTTCTTACCCAACTAGCAATT
Organism: Pseudomugil gertrudae; assembly: GCA_037177535.1. Classification (NCBI taxonomy): domain Eukaryota; kingdom Metazoa; phylum Chordata; class Actinopteri; order Atheriniformes; family Pseudomugilidae; genus Pseudomugil; species Pseudomugil gertrudae. The sequence goes on along the minus strand of JBAMHV010000017.1, from coordinate 5,560,372 downwards.
TACATTCATTTACATTGGGTCATGCAAAAGGATAATGATCCCAAACATGACAGCAAATCTACAACAGAATGACAAAAAGAGAAGAGAATCAAAGTGTTGCAATTAGCCAATCATATTCCAGACCTCCAGGCCTAGTTGAAAAGTTTTGGGGGGACCTCACAGCATTGCTTCAGGTCATTGAGGTTTCAACATCACATAAGTAACTGCTGCTAAAGGTGGTTGTATAAAATATTGAATTAGGAGATGTGCTTAGTTTTCTACCACTTCTTAATAAATAATTGCACAGGATAATGGAGTATAGGTTTATGTTCCTCTGCGGTTCTCTTTTTTATTCTAAGACCTGGTGAAGACATCAGGATTATTTTAATGCCCCTGAATGTGAATTCAAACCATAAACTTAATAAGGATCTCTTTTTGCATCTTTTTGTGATACGTTGGTTATTTTTACACACAGGCAGCTTTGCCAGAAGTCACCACCCCTACTCTTGTGGCCTCAGTTTCTCATTATGCCTGCCAGAGACGGACATCCACGGAAAACCACAACAAGATTTTCACGGTAAGAACGTGCTGCTCTAACCTCACTCTACATAGTCATAGTCAACCAGCAGATGCTGGGCCTCTCGCTTTGCAGTGTAAAAAGCCCCCTAATCTGTTCTGCTCTAATTGGATAGCTGGCTTCCTTCACTCACCAGCACCCCGACATGACTTTTCCCAAAATGCATTAACCTGCAAATGAGTAGCATCTGCAGCTGCAGCACGTTCGGAGGCGTAACAGCTGACATGTCTGCGATCCCTGGCATGGACATGCCCTGAGGCTCCGCCATGCTACGCCAAGATGGGCAATGGACGTGACACACCGCGTAAGCAATGATGGATCTGTCTTTCAGCCATCTGGTGGGCAGTGGGAGGGAGGGGAGGACAGAATCAGTCGTCCTCCCACACTCAGGTCTCCCTGCAAAACAGCAAAGTGGTTCATTGACTTGGGTGTTGAGTAGCATCAAAGAAAGAGGGAATGATGTTGAACTGTTAATGCCAGTTTACAGTAACTACAGGTGCAGAGGGAAGAACCAGATGGGAAAAGAGTGACCAAATGTCCAAAAGTACTCAGTCTGTTTTTCACTTTGGAAAGAGAACATGGTGCAGTCCAAACCTCTATTTTCTTTTCCCGTAATTTTGAATAAAACTTTTTTTCTATTGTCTTGGGGACAAGTACACAAAAGGTTAACTCTAGTTACACATTGATAGATTAAATTAAATTAAATTAAATTAAATTAAATTAAATTAAATTAAATTAAATTAAATTAAATTAAATTAAATTAAA
>JBAMHV010000017.1:5539704-5558951 GCA_037177535.1 Pseudomugil gertrudae | reverse complement strand
AAATTAAATTAAATTAAATTAAATTAAATTAAATTAAATTAAATTAAATTAAATTAAATTAAATTAAATTAAATTAAGCTTTATTTGTATAGTGCCAATTAACTAGCTCATCTTTTCAGGGTACTTTACAGACACAATCAGTTCAAGTAATTTCATTATGATCAAATAAAAACTAATTAGTTTTAGTCCACTTCATAATAACTGTGTTCATAGCAGCCAATTCTTAGAAACAATAACCTTTCCAAGGAAACCAGTTGATTACATTGAATCTTGTCATTGATTAAGTCCATCGTTTTGCCTTCAGGAATGTCTTAACCACTTAGCTCCAGACCCAAGAAATGGCAGATAGAAATGTCAATTCTGAAGTCTTTTCCTGTCTACGTGCAGTTTATCACTGTGATATTATTGTAATGCTAAAGCTAACCTACGCAGAAGAAAACTAAGCCTACACAGATTGTACACACAGGTAGAGCAGCTATAGGTAAAGCAAAAGGTAGAAGAAACAGCATCATACTGCAGGCAATAAAGGGTTTATTCTTTGTGGGAAGGATTCAACAAGGCATATTCAGAGTTTTAGGACCAAATTGATATGATGGCCTGTGACTGACTAAGCAGTCTGTCCAGTGTGTGCTGGCTGCATGTCCATACTAATGACAAATAAGGGGCCCAAATGATGTTTTAAAAATAATGTCCACACCATTACACCGCCTTAGTCTGAACACAGCTGGGGAGATTAATGCTTCCCTGATGTTTCCACCAAATATGGACCATACCATCCGAATGCTGCAGCGGAAATTTACGCATCAATTTTCTGTTGTGATTCTGTAATAATCGTCAGCTCACCTTCCTGTTCTTAGCTGACAGGAGTGGCACCTGGGATGGTCTTCTGCTGTGGCCCATCTGCTTCTAGCCTGGACGTGTTGTTCAGTCAGAGACGGTGTTCTGTATTACTTATTGTAACCAGTGGTTAAGTTCATGTTGCCTTTTTATCATATCCAACTAGTCTCCACTGAGCTCTAACATCAGCAAGGTATTTTTATTTATGCCACTGCTGCTCTATGAATACTTTCTATTTTTCAAACCTCTGTAAACCTGGTTCTCCCAGTAAAACTCCCAGTGGATCGATGGTTTCTGAAATACAGTCGGTCCAACATCAATGAGCAATTCAAAACCATTTATATTCCCTTTCCTCCTCTATCTGTTGCATTTTCATATTGCCAAATAACCCTGAAATAATACATCACACCATTATAAAAATAATTAATATTTCCTTCAAAGCTAAGCTTCTAATGATAAATGATCATTTTTCTGGATAGCCATTAGCTCTAGTATGACTGCAGCTATTCTTCCGGGGTTCTCCGTAGTTCTGCTATGTCAAAGGACTATTTCTGTATTTCTAAAAGAGGAAGCAAAGATAACATACCAAAGCACATTTATTTCCTGTTTCCTTTTGTGAACGGCCTGGGAAACTTAGTCTCGGTCCTATATATGTCCCCAAATATGAATTTGGATGTCGAGATGAGTAAGTCTCATGTGAACTGACTGACAATCGTCTGTGTGTGGGAGTGTGGAGACCTGCTGATGAGCTTTTGCTAGACCTATTAAGCCCAGCTTACAAGGGCCTGTGAGGCATCTGTTTGGTAATGAGTCTTTACTTCCCAGTGACACTAAATGTTCCTAATAGAGGCACAGATATATACACATATTTTACTGTGTTTGCTCGCGTGCATACGCTGAAACTCTCACAGGCAAACCCACGACACATGTGTTAGTCTACATAGACAAACTGGTACAGATGTGCACACCGTCACGCCTTACACCTGGGGGAGGCTGCAGTTCAGTTTCTTCTTCCCCGTTTCTTTCCGCGGCATTAACTGCTTAATTAGCAACCCTGCTCAGTTTCTCTATCCACATGATTAACTCATTATCTCTGCATAAAGCCACATCAGAGCAGACTTTCTGATTTGAGTAAAAGGTTTGTTCCAGCTGTGGACCCGAGAGTACCGCAGGTAAAGCACTTTACTGAGGCAGAATAGGCAATTACCGTAACTGCCCAAGTCAGACAGGACGAGAAAATGTGCTGCATCGCGTCTTGCCTGTAAACCAAGTCGGTGTGCGAGATAAAGAGCCAGTCAAGCATCAGACATGGCAGATGATGCTGAGATGTGGCAGTGTTAATGTGAAGCAAACAATTGATCCATACTGATAAAGCAATCCTTCATCTGTCCTGCTGTTTGCTTGTTGCAAGAGATAGTAATGTTGTTATCCATGTGGATACATGTCTAATGAGAAGGCTTTGAGGGAAATGAGAGTAAATCTTTTTCTTGTTTATATTTGTCACACATTTTTCAGATGCTTTTGTGTCGGTTCACTGCATGCTGCGATGCCGCTGCAAATTTAATATCTGGAGAATAATCTGTCATTTAGTTGATCTCATTGTAGGATTAGGTATGAGCGTACCAAAACTGTGGAGTTAATACTTCAATATAAACCAAAATATTGGATTCTGTATTTTTTTTAATAATGAGATAGCACTCTGCTGACACAAAGCCTGCCATTTATTCTTCACTTGGGTGTGAAACCCAGCAACAGTGCATTCCTTCTGCTGCACATGGTTATTGTAGCTTGTCAGATACCATGCTGTCATAACAATCCTGCTACTGTTAGTGATAATTAAGTTTTATTGTAATATTTTACTGGCTAACACAGATTATTAATCATTATGCTTTTAATCATCATGTCATTAAATGTTATACTTTTATTTTCATTTAACTGTGAATATTCCTATATTTGTAGATTAAATCCTTTCATCATTCATAAAAAGATTTATATGCATTCATCAATATGATTTGTACTTGATTTAAAAGCATTTATTTCAAGTACTTATGTTCTTGAGTTTTATTTTTATTTCATACTGCCTTTGCAACACAGTTTCGACACATCATTTGATGGTTTTTGCTACAAAAGACTTTAATATTTAGCAGTTAGTGTACATGAAAAGCTGAATTAGCCAGGTCCATGCGTGCATGGAGTGGACACCAAGCGTGCACATAAATCAGTCCTCCTCATCTATAGACCCATGAGCAAAATGCTTCAAACACTGGCAGTTTGAGGCTCTCTGCTATAACGATGGCAGAAAATGAGTTAGAAGGCAAAAAAGTATTAATACCTGTATAATATAGCTGAAAAGCTACCATTAACTAATGGTATCATATCAATAGAAACATGTTTGGTGTCGTTCTACCTTGCAGGAATCTCAATACAATTTGAGAATAATTCCCTCTTTAACAAAGTAGCTGTCAAAGTGTTATCTCTGTGGTGATGAGGCGACCAAGAGAGGGAATGTTTTAAAGCAGTTTCTGCAAACTATATCTGATAAAAGGTTCCTTCTATGAAGCAAGGCCACAAAAGCTTAAATACTGTAATAAACTGAATATACAGCAGACCTTTTTCTTCCAAACAAGAGTTTCTTTTTGGTACATTCACTGCAGTCTTGCAAAGCCAGAGCCACTGTCACCTAGCAACCACAACAATATGAGCCTTCATCCAAAAACTTACAAAGGAATCACAAAGCTTGGCGTCATTGCAGCGTTATCAACAATTTCTTGATATATCTATTTGAATATTAATCTAAAAAAGCCATCCCATATTTACCAACAAATGAAAAGCCTGTTAGATAAAGGAATACGATAAGAGCTCCCTAGCGGTTGAGTTTAATGTCTCTGTCTGAAAGAATAAATTAAATGTGTGCAGCATCATTTGCTAACATCTCTCATATGAGCAAACACAGGTCAGCCAGTCCAGCTTGAGTCTTTAGCTGTGTTTAATTAACCTTTATTGACTACTTATCTCTTTTAGAAATGAGAACTTTCTGAGAGAAGAAAAGAGTTTGATGGATGCAGTATAATATTTGCCCAAGATTTATTCAGATTATTCACACAGATGCTCCAGTATGAGAAATGACAACAGTCTGTAGTTTTCTTTAGTTGCTCATCAAACATTTCTGCTTTAGTTTGATGTCTTTATTAGGCACCACATACCACCAGTCACGAATCGCTATGTGAGGGCATCTGCACTGAATGAGGCAAGTTTCTGGGGGGATGTTTCGAGACAACACTGCCTCACAGGAGTTTTTAGAAACTTTTAATGAAACATAGTCGATAAATTTATGCCACAAATAAATATTTTTAAATTACATGGTGTATGAAAATAAATAACACTTTTTTTTTAAATGAAAGGTGGGATTTTGGAGTCATCCATGACATCACAGGTTCTGGCTTGTCCACATGGCTCACAAAATCAAATAGTGTATAAAGTATGAAGATGGGCCTTACGTATGTTCTCCCCTAAAAAATGAGTTTGCATGGCACTGTTTATAATAAATATGAAAACATACAAACATGATTGAAACACTAACACAGGCCTCTCCATGTTAGCCAATCAGAAAGTTGACAAAATAATGACCATTTAGGGTAAATACAAAATGAGTTTTTATGTAGTATTTCTCTCATAACACATTATAACAGCTCTGTTCTTCAGTATGTTTATGTGCAAACATGTAAAAGGTTGTAAAACGTTAGCGACAGCACAATCTGGGCAATGTTTTAATGTAAACAAAGAAGTTAATGGGGTATGTAGTGGTACAGCCACACAGATGGTGTCACACATTCTGATGCTGTGACCCAGAAATGCTATCTTTTCTGCACCTAAAGGCATTTCTAAAAATGATCACATCTTCATCTTCAAATGTGATTTCCCAAAAAGGTCCTAAAACCATTTTTACATGTGGACAAAAGAGACAAATGCAGAGACAGTGTTAGTCAAAACACCTGCAGACATGTAGACACGGCTTAAGAACAGGATATACTCTGAAATGTCTATTACATGAATACACACACCTGTCTTCCTGGTTTTGTGATTGGACACCTTCTTGCATAAAACCTAAAAGATCTGTTGTGTGGTAGCAGGACATGGAGAGGCCATGCACAGATATACGTCTTGGGAGTTAACTGGTTAATTAGCAGAGAAGTATTTTACCATACTTGTGTAATTAAGAGCTAAACTTGCTGACAGGGAAGGTAATGCAGGAAAATAAGGTTCATGTGCACAACAAAAACAGGAACAAGCCAGCAATGAGAGACACAATGATCCAGGCAGAACATATCCTGAAGGGACTAATCCAGAATAAGTAATAGGTGTGGAATAATTTTCAAACTGACATCAGGGGCTTAAAATATGAAGCTGGTTCAACACATCCAGGGTATCTTCCAGTTATCCAGTTAAACCTACCCTTATAATAAAGATTATGCAGCACTGTAATGCTGGTTTTCAACAGAATAAATAAAAGTATGTTTTTTATCTTTTGATATGTGTATTTATTTAAGCCTACAAGAGGTAGAGATGGCATCAGATCACCATCACAAATAAACGCTGCTGCAGCCAAAACAGGAGAAAAACTGAGAAAAAAAGAACAAGATATTAATATTCACAAGCTCCAAGTTGAGAATAAAGTGATGAGTTACACTAACTGCAAAGGACAAGAGAAGAAGATGCTCATAAAACTGGAAGGGAACGATGATAAATAAATCATAGAAAAGGAATAAGTTAAAAAATCACTGTTCTAAAACTATAGAAAACTCAGAGACATGAGCAAAAAAAAAATACATCTGTGGAGCTAAAAGTCCACATAAAAAAAGGATATTAAGAACAAAACTTCTCCTCTGTGGCATCGAGACTCGGCTCGGTTTATTGTTCTTCTGATGAGCCCAATCTGGAACATTTGAACACACAAACACATACACACACACTATATATATATATAAATTCAAGTAATTCTGCTATAACAGTTTATTCTTTGGGTGTTTGGACATTTAGACATCAACACAGTACCTCGACTCTTCTAAAAAAACTTTCTGAATTGTGTTTTACCATTTTCTCTTCCACCTGTACAAACTATACACATCTTTACACCTGATTTCCTCAGAATTACGTAAGACATGCCAGACATTTTCTTCTTCTGCCTATCACTTGTGATGATGTCCCAGTGGAATCAACGCAGCTTTAAAGGGTTCAAACCAAAAAAAGGGTAAATATATATTGCACCCGTGCAGCATTGTTTTCAGGCTATCCATAACGCTTCATCCAATTCAGGGTTACACGTAGCTGGAGCCTACGGACAGAGACAAACAAGCAGTCACACACACATTCACTCCAAAGACCATTTAAAATGACCAATCATCCTGCATGTCTTTGGATGGTGGGAGGAAGCCAGAGTATCCAGAGAAACCACTGGGAGAACATGCAAACTCCACACAGAAAGGCCACTGCCCGAGCCGAGGTTTGAATAATCGACCTTCTCCCTGTGAGGCTGTGGCGGTAATCACTGCGCTACTGTGCAGCCCGCGTTGCTTTTTCATTTACATTTTTTTCCAAGCATCTTTCTGTAGATTTTATTAATCTATTTTTAAAGCACAAAAAGGAACAGGTTCTAACACACAGCTAAAAAAGGCCAATGGGGTGGTTACTTTTGCAAGACACTTGGATGAGCATCAGCTCAGCAACAGCACCCCAGTGAGGTGTCAATCTCACACTGACAGCAAGCGTCCCTTCATTCCACAGCCATGCATTATTGATTTTTACATCCATCTCTGCCTCTCTTTCACACCCTTATCATTTTTGCCTGCCCTTTTGTTATGTCAAACACCACCACATACTCATTCACACTGTGCACTGCCAATGTGAGCAGGAAATCCACACCGCATTCATGCACATAAGTCAGTCTTGCACTCACTCTTTTTTTTTTTATTTGTCTCCGTAGCCTCGAGTCTTCAGTCATAATTTCACCATAAGTCTGACATACAAAAACACAAAAATTGATGTTTGTGTCATGGGTGATGGATGTGCCTTTCTCTCTAATAGCAACACATGCACGCACATGTAGCGTACGTACAGTACACTTGGACACAAAAGAGCAAACACCACGCAGTGCACGGCCTCCAGCATGTTGACAACAGAAATGTCACAGATGAGCAGATGGGTGGAGGGGCACTGATACTCGGTGCATCAGACGGATTCAGTCCTTCACCAAGTGGAGGTCATAACTTAAAAAGGCCGCAAATAGAAAGTTCAGCGGCTGGTTTCTGCCAGAGTTTGAAATAAGTATTGTGGAAAGGTTTAATTCTGCAACACCTTCTCCTCAAGTTTTACATCTGAATGCCTCCAACTTTCCTTGATGGGGCTTTACAGAGCTTGTCACCTCATTTTTCTCATATTCTGCATAGCTAGAAGAATCAGAATCGTATCTACCACTCATTCATCAGATACAGGGAGGGAGAAAAGCCACCTCCATGATGCTAACTACATTAAAACTCTTCTCAGTGGGTTCTTTGACCTCCTCTCTCGGTTTCATTTTGTGCATGCAGCGAGGCGGGCTGCTGTGCGAACATGGCTCGCAGGCATGTCCGTGATATCCGGTGGTGGGGGGTAAATCGGCATGCTATATCAACGTCCCCTGCACACTAAGTCCCCCTACCAGCCTTAACTCCTCATTAATTAGATGAACACATATGCATGGTGGATTATTTAGCCAGTACCGCTGACTCCACACAGCTTCTAGGACAACATGACAGTTGACAGACTCACTGGCATGGAGTGTGTATGTGTGTGTGTGTGTGTGTACGAGGGCTTAAATTTTTTTCTTTCACAAATGAGATCATTAAATGTGATCACTATTTAGTTTTTGTTTCACACAGTTCAGAAAGTTTTCTGTCGGGGGTCAAAGACAACGACTGTTAAATCACTTATACTGAGGATGTTCTTTCTTTTATAATCTCTATTAGTAGAGAATTAGTTTTGGAGAAAAAAAACTTACATTTTACAGAAGCTAAAGCATTTTCATAAATCCTGATTAGGATGGAATTGCCTAATTTGCTCCATATGAAAGGCAGATGGCTGGAGCCTTGGGACATCTCTGCTAAATACAAGTGTGAACACAAATGGAGGCAGAGTATTACCCTGACATGACTCCATGATAGAAACAGCATTTCCACTAATACATTTTTTCCCACTTCTCTGATTTCTTCATCATTTTTTTGTAAAATTAATAATGCAAACTCACAAGATGAATCACTCATGAGAAACCTCCATCCTATTTTTCTGTAATGTTCATTTCTGCACAGACCGTTCACCTCTGAAAAACACGTTTGTTCATGCGGGCAATGTGTTGCTATGTTTACTTGTCACCAAGCAATCAGCACAGAATGTAGGAGGCATTTTTGCCCTAATAATCATATCATAATCATAACTCTGTTTAAACCCAGTCAGATTACCATTGTTCTAGTGCAGTGTTGTGTTTATTGGCTGAATTCAAATCAGTGACAAATATTTCTGTTATAATTGGTCTCAAACATTTGTCTTGTGGTTGAAAGCACTGCATAGCGACATGTTTTTGTTTTAATCAGAGAATGATGAGTACATATTTATATTCTTAAGGCTACTCAGACTTTTTAATCCCTCTTTTTAATAGTTTGGATTTAGAATTGAATAACTATACAGAACCAGTTTCCACCACTTCAGTGGGTTCTCTCTGTGAGCTGGGAGGCAGGGTGGGCATATTACAGCTGACTATCCAATAAGTCATACAATAAACTAATTAGCTAGAAAATGCATAAAACATGCATATACAGTTTACTTATGCAAATTCAGTCCATTATTTAAGAACAAACTTGAACGGTCTTTTGTTGTCAAAGAAAATGTTCATGAACTTGACAGTTTTCTTGAGGAAAAACTTAATTAAGAATTCAAGAAACTATTGATGAACAAGGGTTCATTTGATGGGTTGGCATATTTGATCATATTCAGATAGCAGACAGGTTTAGGCCTAATGTGGGCTACCATTTGCACTGATTCCTCAGTTACAGTCGGTGTTGGCCTTAGGGCAAGAGAAGGCAACGTCCCCTTAAACAAGAACTATGCCTCCTCAAGTTATCCAGAGAAACCTGAAGCTGTACAGGATGTGGTGCTGGCAACTGGTGGGAGGCGGGCCACAATTAACCCACTGACAATAATATCTGCCCTGCCAGATCATATTAATTAAACTGAATGCAGGAGTGTTTTGTAAATGGGCAAACATGGTGCTTACAGCAGTGTGTTTAAAAACCAGCATTACCCTTTAAAGACTGGGGAAGCAGCATTGGTTAGCTGTGAGAAACTGTCAGTTTAGTAGTGAACACTTTTCTACAAGCTTTAGCAATAAACACCACGCAACTCTTCTAGTTCCAGCAGAGTCCTGCGTCTGCTGCACTGCTGCTGGATGAAACAACCTGCAGCTTCTCCTCCATTCAGACAATGAACCAGAGCAGCACGGTTACTAAAATGTTAAAGCAATGTTGCACTTCAGATGGAAAGTCAAAAGAAATAACTGGTTTTGTTGGAACTGATGTTCATGTGGATATGTTGTTTAGCTGAAGCCTGACTAACTGCAATCCATTTCTTGGGAGTAGACTACACTAACAACCCTATTCCATTAAGAAAACACTTATCCACAACAACAAAAACTTCACATTTCTGCCTCATGTATGCATTCATAAAGGAGGCCTTGCTTACAGCACCATTGTGTTGGCCAGATGTGGTCCAGATGTCAGTTGCCAGCTTGGATGTGTCCACATACAGTGCAGTTGTCAGTTGTTTTCTTGGATGTGGGTTACAGCACGTGCTGTGTGGGCCAGAAGTGATCCAAACATGAGAAGCCAGCCAGGACATGGATTACTCAGAGTTCCTTGTGGGTCACAGGAGGAAGTCACATGGAGTCAATGCTGTAAATTAAGGACAAATATGGGCCAAACAACACTGTAGATGGGGCCACAAATGGGCTGAACATTTTTCCTGCCAGATCTGTCACACCAGATGTTTACTATGCTTAATTTTGTTTGTATTTTTATACCTACTTTCAGTTAAAAGACAGAAAATAAGAGTTAGGCTTCTTGTTTTTGTAGAATATGGAGGAAGGAAGAAATGGGGGGGGGGTTGGAGAGGTACTTGTGTTTTGTTTGTTTGTGTGTACACATTTGAACCTGTATAAAGCACTTTGTGTTGCGTTTTTGGCATGAAAGGCGCTTCATAAATAAAATTTGATTTGATTTGAAAACTTACCCGTCTGATCTAAATGATATATTTAAGCTGCAATGTTCCCATTTTGCTCCATGCACTGTAACACAATATGCTACGTGTGTGTGATCCACCACTCCAGCATCCACTGGAAGGCTCTCATCACTCATCATTTGGATATGAATGTGAAAAAATAAAATATGCTCAAGGAGAGATGGAATCTGAGCCACATGCCAAACGTCTATCCTCTTCCTCACATAAACATGCTTGCAAATTGACCCAACGGCAGTTTGATGCTATAGTCATAAAAGTGCTCTTACACTGAACAAATCAATCCTGTCTTTTATCTTTCACATTGTGCTTAGATAAGCTTATTGAAATATTGCTTTAAAATAACAAAAAAAAGAACTGCCTCAAAGCAACTCTAGTGGATCTGAAATGTTTTAATGGTGCCATAAAGTCAACTGATTAGGATTTTACAGCAATATCAATGACTCGTCTGAGAAAAAAACAACAGGCCAACACAAATCAGGGTGTTTTAAGCCCAGAATGGAAACATGAACATGCATTTCCTTTAAATAATTTAATTCAGAATATCCTCAAACAGCCTGTTCCAGTCACATTGATTGCTACAACAAATTGATTACAGCAGTGGGATCCCCCAGCATGAATACCACATGGAAATGGGAGTTTGACTGGTAAACACACTTTATTCATGTATTTCCTGTTCATGTGGCCCACACCATAATTTGTGGTTCTAATTAAAATATGAAGAAGCTTGTGCCAAGGCTGCTTTGACCTACTTACAAATTTACAGTATCTATTACAGTTTTTTTTGCTAAATAAAAACAATATTTCTTAAATGTTGACAAACTACAGTTGTGATATTATATGAATTGCTGCTTTTGCCAGGTAGCCATAGTGTTGATTCAGAGTTTTCTACAGGCTGTGGATGATTTGTTACAGATTTCTAAAGCCATTTTCTTCCATCTACCTTTCTTATTCATTATAAAGCCCTGCATTTCACTGTTGTTTGTTAGCACAGGTAGTAGTTATATTTTTTTCTTATAATCATTTAGAAAAAATGTTTCTGTCTCCTCCTTCGACCTCCCATTTATCTTCAATTGGAATGAACTGGTCATGTGACCCTCTGTGTCACACCTGAGGACATGTAAATGCAAAGAAAGTGTTTCTGATGTACCTTTGGAATACACTTCTACATAGAAACATCGGAAAATCCACCTCATGAGAGCATAAAACATTTTAGTGATATTTGTGATTTGTGATAGGTTATTCTATTATTTCAGGTTTTATTTTGTGTGTTTTGCATGTATAACCTGCCACACTGCTGTGTTCATGCATTATATCAGTCAAATGTCTACAAGGGCTTAGTTATTCTGGCTAAAGAGCTAAAAACATGGCTAACAATAAACAATATGTCTTGATCTTTTACACTACTGATCGTACAATGTTTTATCTTCTAAATAATCTAAAGTTTCTGTTATTTCTGATGTTCTGGGTGTTCCTAACCACTGATCCAAACATATTTATGCAACCTTTTTGTAACACATTCTGCTGTCTAAACACTTACATAACACGTGCATACCCTGTAACCTATCTAGTCACAAGCTTGCTTTTCCTGTTTGTTGCACGCTGTGAGGAGAGCCCAGCTGTTTCCTCATGAGTGTTTGTGTGACATATACAGGGTCGTTTCCTTCCTATGTGCTGCAGTGAATGGGTCAGTGCATCTCCTGGGTGAGCTGGACTTTTAAGTCTGCTGTTCACTGACCTGAGGTGGCATATCTACACAGGACGAGGGTTGGTGCAGTGACCTCAGATCGCAGTTAGGCTTGAGGAGAGGAAATGAAGGCAGAAATGTGCTGGAGTCTAGTTCTGCTGACACTAAGCTGCATTAAGCTCAAAGCCTTGATTTATCACTCCTCAGCTTCAGGCCTTGTTGTAGCATTTGGTGTTGGCCCTTCAGCTACATTGCACTGACATGCTGTGTGGTATTTGACTTGGACTCATCTTATCATTATGTTGATAATGTATAACATAAACAGCAACATTGTAGAGTTATCAAACATCTGCTGGACCATATGTTTAGCTTATTCATAGATAATTTTCCAGCCCATATATAAAGACACTGCATGCATATGGAAAAAAGATGAAGACAAAAAGGAAGTAACAACAAAACCACAAAAATGTATTGCATAACAGTAATTAGCATATTAAGTGGTAAAGGGTGAAGGTGCCAGGATTGGGTATATAAAGAGCAAACCGTTATGCAGAATGGCATTACCTTCACTTCCATTTTACATGAAGGACCTCAGAGGAATCTTTGAGGACTTTGCATTTAAACCAACACTACTTAAGTTTCTGACCTTAACAGTCTGCGCTTCTTGCTCATTATGATGCCACACTGGCATATATTATACACATTCCTGAGCTGTATTTGCCATGCATCATCACTAGTCTGAGAACCATTTTCCCTTTACAGAACCGCTTCACATGCAAACAGCTAGTAGTGAAAAGCTGAAGAAGGTGCAAAAAGTCAGAATGAATAAAATGTTTTTACCCAGACCCTCGTTTTCACATTGTCTAACTGTATCCTCTGAGTTGTTCCCCTGCAGTTTTTCTAAGTCTTATTTATTGTTATCCTATTTAGCAGTATATCCTTCTCTGACAACCTTAAAAGTAATTTCTTATGTCCACATGCCTCTTGTTCCATCTCTAGTGATGGCTGAGGAGGCTTAGTCAAAGTTTTGACACTTGACTCAAAAAATGGTTTATTATTCAAAGCATAAATGAGACAATGCTTTAGTAGGACATCTAGTGGTCTAGAAAACTGAGGACAATTGAGGCACATTTAACCGTTTTCCCCAGTAATTTCGGTGTTATGGCGTTTTTATTTGGCATGTCGTATTGTACCCCCATTAAACTGTATACATGTAACACTTAAATGGTGATGCACTAATACAGATTGTGATGTTTTAAATGTGACCAATTCACTTGTTATGGATTTTGGTAGTGGTTTGTAAATGTGTGCAAGAAGAGGCAATGACTAAAGAACAGGACTGATGGGGGTTACTGGTTATGAGTGTTCATGAACTAAGTCTCTCAAATTTAGTTCCTCAGGACCAGCCAACAACAACAACAACAACAACAAAAAAACATATTAACACTGCTAACAGTTACTCTTCCTGATAAACAATTTGCTTGTTTGAACTCAGCTGCTCCGGGCATTACTCATTTCAGTTCGAATGTCAGTGGTCAAATGACCAGATCGCATGTGAAGAATTGTTTTTTTTTTTTTTGTCAGGATCATCATTCCTGCATTTAGGTCCACGTGTTGCATATTTTCTCACCCAATGAGCCCAAATATCGGTATTGGTTGTAGATATAAGTTCAATATTAAGGCTTGAAAAACAAGGTTTCTGATTATGAACGAAATGGCCAGAATCAGAAAGCAAACAGGATAGAAGGAGGGAAACAGAGCTGGTTATAATGGCTTTTCTCATAAGAAAAGGAAATAACACAGAGGGAAGCATTTTTTTTTCTTTGAGGATTGTTGTTAGAGGCAACAAAGTAAAACCAATCAAATAGCCACAGTGGTGTACTATACATGAACAATTTAATGGAAAAAAAGGGCAATTACCACATTTCTGTCATGGAGAAGCACATAACAGAAAATGCTGGAGGCACTGACACATTATGTGCGTCTATAATGAGCAACAATACTCTTCTAGGATATTTCAGGTAGTGCTGATGTCTTTTCTTTCCACCCCCTGTTTTTTATGTGTTTGTGTGGAGCTTGAGTTGGTCATATCCTCATGTGCATAGTTGTTTCTCTTTCTTCCATGAACCACTTGGGATTGTCTCTGAGATGGATGGTGCATGGAAACACACTGAATTGGTGTTGCTTCAGTACAAAATCTATGTCTATTAGAAGTTTCGTTACTGTCCCTTCCTGCTTCTTTCCTCACTGCACAAATGGGCTCCATCTAACATTCATCACAACACATAAGACAGAATCACTTGTTTAGTTGCTGAATGCTGATGATGATAATGATGATTATGATGCACCGCTCTTGTGGTGCCATGTTTTTCTTAGTTCTGCAACAGCAGCTCATCACTGTAGCTGCACAAACAATGAAGGCTCTATTAAAAGGTATTTACACTTCTTTTTTAATAAATCAAAAACAAAAATCATAATAAAACAACAATGAGTTGCCCCTGTTTCTTTTCTTCTTCAGAAACAGGCTAATCAGAGAAAAAACATTTAAGATTGAATACACACCTTAGCTATGATATTATTGTAACTTCTTTACATACATATCCAAATTAAATGCACCTGCACACAACACTTGCACTGAAACCTAAAACAAATTAAATAAAACAAAGAAAAGGAGAAAAAGATTGAATTCTAAAGGCACAATCAGAGTCTGAATGGTTGCAATGAATTACATATAGGAGGATCTTATACTCAACAGAGTCTCATGTCAGTATATCTACAATATCACACATGATATTTTTGTTTTAACACAGTATTTTTGGGCAAATTCATGTTCAAGCTACGAAAGAGTGCAAACTGACAGTTATGTTACATGTCACACTGAAGTCACAAAGTCTGTGTTAAGCTAAGGGGCCGTGTTATCTCAACATTATATGAACTAACACAAACGGGGCCACATTTCTGCAAAATCACATAAATGCCTCGTTGAGTGATTTGAGTTGCTGAAGAAGCTGCTGCAGGGAATACAGAAAATGTTAGGTGTGATTGGAAATGACGTTCGGTGCCTTCCAGAAGATTGACTGACAGCACTGCCTCAAAATGGAAGTCACTAAAAAATGAAGGACATTGGCAATTTAGGAGCATTTTTGACATATCTCCAAAAAATGTACAAAGAAATAAGCTACTTACAAAACTTTATTTATATGCTCGATTTACAGACCAGGACTAATGCAATAATGCTTTATTTACATCCCCCTTTAAGCTCAGATTTATTTAATTTACTTTACTCTGTTTCTGACATAACACTTGCATCGTGCAGCAGATCTGCTGGCATGTGGCCCACGTGTCATATCAGACTGCTGGACGTCAGCTAACCAGCAGATATCAGTGCCCAACATTAACTATTAAGCAGGACTCCATGTAATGAAGCTTTTGATGAATTGGTGAGAAAAACTTTACCCAGTGTTTCATCACATGATCATAAATTAATATAAGATGTAAAATGAATTATCAAAACTAAACCAAGAATATTTTGTGCATATGTATTTGCTCTCTTTGATATAAAATCCTTGAAATCCTTGAATACCATTTACCTTAAATGGTCACATAATTTCCTGCTCAAAACCCACCTGTGTGCAGTTAAAGTGTCACCTGATCACAGTGTATATACACACCTGTTCAGATAGACTGAGAAGTTTGTTACATTTTAATGTATAGGCACTGCCAAGCAAGCAACACAATGAAGACCAATCTGTACTACCAAGCTGGATTTTCTCTTATCGAGGTAGCTTCAGAGTGAACTCTGGGTCCGTACTACCACACTGGGTCACTTCTTACTGGAGTGTATCACCTCAAACCCTATCCTTATGCAAAATGAGCTCTTTGGGCTAAGTGATACCTGTGTTAGGTATATGTCTTAGTGCACACAAAAAAACTTGCAGTTTTAACAAGAACGCAAAAAGCATATTTAAATTACCTAACTTTTGTGGGACACAACATTGTTAATTGTTTTTTAAAACTGTCACTTTATGATGTTTTGCATTTTACGAAAAGGGTCTGTAAAAATATTTAGGCACTGAAAATGTTACATCTCAGATTATTTTTCAAAAAATCTTTTTTTGCACAAATACAGGACAAAACAGGACATATGCAAAATCCACTTTTTAAGCTCTTAAATCCATGTTTTTGTGCACTTTTAAGTGTTTAGGAAAGCAGAAAATGTAAATGTATTCCCTCCTAATGCTGCGCATATATCTTTATATTCTTTGAGGTCATATTTTTCAGTCTGTTTTATTTTCTCTATTTTCTATTACGTTTCTTTATCTATTACATCACAGTATTTGCTGTGGGTCTGCCAAATAAGGTCGTGGACTTCCAGGTAATCAAATTTGTTAATCTGAACATTCTAAACTGACCAATAAAATGTTTCTCTGCCGGGAGATTAGCATATCGCTGCTATCAAGCTGCAAACATGGCAGAACAGGGTAAAGTTGAACTTTGTGTGACCTGGAGGGAGCGGGGCATGACAGGCCTCATTCACATTTAAAGAGACAGCACAAAAACGAGTCGCTCTGAAGACGCACCTCAGAACAGGGTTATAAGGTGTGTGGAGTGAGAATAAGCAGCAATTCAGACCAAAACATTGCGGTTCTACTTTATACAGATAATAAATTAATGATTTGCATGTTAAAAGGAAGGATTCAAAAGCATGTTAAAAGTGCTTGTGAGAAGGTAGGAAAGGTGGATGGGGGTATTACACAATGCCTCAGACAAACAGACTCGTCATCCCTTCTAACATAGGTAATGTTGAAATGCAAACTGCATATGCTATTTGGGTGTTAGCTCAACAATGGTTTAAAAAAGAACCAAATAAAGCGAGCATTTCAATGAAGCACATTAGCCCATCAAATTTAAGAGTGGGTTAGACTGTGTTTTATAGTTATTTGCTATCTATACCAACACTACAAGAAACATTCATTTATCCAGGATACTGTTTGCTGCCTGTTAAAGCTAATGCTGCATGACACCTTTGAAAAAAGAAAGTCCATTGTTGCCTCCTGGGGAGCCTGTTGCAATAAGTGAAAATTGACAGGTTCTTGTCTGGTGTGTGATGCATGTAAGGTGGCTGCCAGGTCATCCAGAAGAGAAGCAGCAAGGTGTAGGTCCTGTTCTTGTACAGATGGAGGCTTGAGGTTGCAGGAGTGGAGTGGAGGGAGCTCCTGTCTCTGTTTTTCCCTTATGGTTCAGTACATCTCACATGTGAATGCACACATGAAAAGCTTCTGCTTGACCTATCATTGTCCTCCTTTTTTCCCAAATTGTTCTCACTGTTTAAATACTTTTAAATATTTTATGACTTGGTCAGAAAGCTGGGCATGCAATGCTTCACACATTCACTGTACTGGAGGGAAAAATCTTTCCTATCTAAATTATCCTCCTATCTATTTTCACCTGTCCTCACCTGCTTCTTCTGCTAGGATGCATTGGAAGTACTAGCAGAGAGTCATGAATTCAACGAGATTGATGGTCCATGCCTGGCCTTCAGAAGAGCTGCGTCTGTCCTGAAGAGTCTGCCATCTGCGGTGCAGTGTCTCCGAGCAACACAAGACCTGCCCTGCCTGGGTGAACACACCAAGGTTGTCATAGAGGTAAGACTCAGACTCTGCATGCAGAGTGAGTCCAGCTGTCGAATGTTTCCTTTGTCTTGTGGTACTGTCAAGAAAAGAGAACTCAATAGAACAAAAAAAGTAAACAAGGTTTTATATTTATTTCATGACTTTAAAACAGTGATGGCTTCTGTTTTTATCCCCTGGGACTGATTTTCTAACATCTTTTATAAATGAAAAAGTCAGAATAAAAGATGCATTAAATGCGATTGATTTCTTTACTTTCTGACTCTCAGCATTATCACTCCCAGCTTCATGCTGGGCTTGCTGGTTGTGAATGCTAAGGATGTCACCACAGTGTCACTTCTGGACGTGCATGGTTTCCTGAGCTGGTAAAATAAATGTGGCAGGCAGGATGTGTTGCCATAGTGATATTGAAAAGAAATCTTTTTGCCTCAAAATATATTTTATTGTAGATTGTATTAACTTTGACCAGCACAGCAAAATCAAGTTTCCTTTTTTTTTGTCCTGTCCAGCATTAAAGAAAGCAGAATGACAGTCTGGATGCTGTGTTGTGCTCGGCAATTTTGCTCTATCAAGAGGAACTTCATAAAAGTTCCTTTGATAATATAAATTCTTTGTTTATTTTGAAAAAAAAACTTTTCCAGACTTGGCTGGAGAGGACAGGGAAAAAACGACCAACGAAATACACCATGTAAAACAACAACAACAACAAAAAACAATACAACCCAACTGTAAATTCTGGATCATCTACTACACCTGTACAGAATATCTCACAGTCCCCCTGTGGAAAAACAATGTCAGTAGATCTATGAAGCACCAGATATGAACAAGCTAATAAAGGAAAGCATGCATGTAAGCAAAAACAAAACAAACAAAAAAACAAAAACCAGAGAAACACACACAACAGAAAGCTAACTTGAGACATACAGTATAACTCAGTGACTGTGTCATCATGCATAAATTATGAACAGATAAAGTTTTGCAGGAGAGCGATCATGCCAATGTGACCCTGCCTTCACTAAAGATCACAAGCAGGCCTGGAGGACCCCAAGACCCGTGCTATTAGCAGCCAGACCCAAATGCAGACCCCAGCCACCCCGCCCTGGAGCCAACCCAACATCCACCCAGGACTCTTAGTATCACTTTGCAAAACAATAATAAAAATAAGAGAATGCTTTTTGCTGCAGGACTCAAAAACGGCTCTAAATGAACTTGTTTACATTTTAGCCAATCAGAATTTCCACTAGCTAATATTTTCTCCTTTCAACAAATCTCAACCTTTGCTCTTAACACACATGGCTTTAACTAGTTTAACTTTATCTTAATAAATGTTTTACAAATATAAATAGAATAACTTATAGTAATATAATATATTATAGTAATAGTCCTGAGAACTAAAGAAATGCTGCAGATCTTTGGCAGAGTTTCTCATGTGTCCCCAATGCTGGCTAACCCACCTGGACTCTGAGATCCCTCCAGCGAGTAAAAGTCTCAGTCTGATGTTTACCTTTGTCTTATCTCTGTCTGCTCCTCATTCAGCTGCTCTTTGTTCAGGTAGTGATCTTTAAGGCCCAACGTATCATATTTGATACTCACAGTCTGAGACATTTTGCATCACTTTATAGAGGAAATGTCAGGATATTAAATAATAAATAAATAAGGATTTTAATAATTTATCATGTAAACTGCCCATTTACTGCCAAGAAGAAGAAGAAGAAGAAGAAGAAGAAGAAGAAGAAGAAGAAGAAGAAGAAGAAGAAGAAGAAGAAGAAGAAGAA
>JBAMHV010000017.1:5497002-5533884 GCA_037177535.1 Pseudomugil gertrudae | reverse complement strand
GACGAGACAAAAGTGCAGGAAAAACAGGGGAGGAAGCGGGAGCAGAGTGCAGAGCGTCCGTCTCGGTCGAGAGCCGGAAGAAGACAGATCCGACAGATCCGAGCTGATACTCTCTTCCACTTGTGGTGTGCGACATTGGCGCGGGTGTCGACGTCGTCATCCGGAATGTGTGGTTTCCTGATCCTCAAACCATGCTTGATTTTCCTCCACCTCTCTGAAGAGATATTCAAGAATGTGAATGCGGGTACCTCATGGGTCCATTGAAGTTTGACAGTTCATACTGTTAAAAATCCTGGGGATGAGCAAGCATGGAGGAGATGGTGGAGATGAGTGGACCCAAAACAGGCAGAAGGCAGATGATGCAGATTAACAGAAAGCACAGACCAAAGTAACCAGACTAACTACAACTATGACACTCTGCCTTTTTGTTTATTTTTTCTTAAATAATGACTTAATAGATTTTTAAAATATTTTATACTTATTGCCAAACATGATTTCACTGGTTCATACATTAATCTTAACCTAAGAGGACTGAGTCAACTGAAATAAGCCATTCAAAAAAGCACATCTAAATAAAAAATAAATATATATGCTGTTTTTCTTTGTTTGCATTATTTTTATGAGGATTTTGCCAAAATCAAATGCATATATACTGCATGAGATGGTAAATCAAAACTTTCTATTTACTGTTAAAATACTCCCATTAAATTTCAAACTCCGCTCTATAGTTTATTATAGTGATTGACATGTCCATCAAACTGCCTATTATCCACCATTTAGAGCAGTGCAGTCTCCACTCTGAGCAGATAAAAAAAGTGGATGTTTTTGACATGGGAAATGTGTTTGAAGCAAGAAACAGGAGTCATCCCATTAATTTCACTGAAGCACAGACAGAAATATCCTTAAAGGTTTTCTAATTAATTGGAGGTGCAGCTCTGTTCATTTAAGAAAGAAGAAAAGAGAATTACTGCTTTTTATGTGGTACAAAAAGGGAAAAAATGCTAAGTAAGATGCATAAAACGAGATACCCATCAATGCATCAATCATCATCCAGCAGTTTCAGGAGACTTTTATCCTTTTATGTCTACAGCCGGCATACACCAGCAGTCTCTTTCTATCAGCCAGTAGAACATATCACATTTTTACCTTACCTTTAATTCACCCTGACTCTCCACTTCCCCAAAGCAAATGGCTGTGATTGATGGCTGGCTGCCAGACTAATAACCACATGGTCTTTTCCCTGCAGGTTTTCTGCATTATGGAGACATCTCCAGGGCTGTCAGTAAAGCGGAGGCCCGGGCCCTGGGGAACATTATTGACGAAGTTGTCCGCGCGATCACACCGGATGTGATAGTAGCACTGACAGGTGGCTTTCGCAGGTACAAGACTTGTCTTCTCCTTTCAGTGTTGATGTTGATGAAACAGAACAACACTTTTAATTTTTTTCTTTTTTCTCATTATTGTTCAAATCATATATGTTTTTGCACAAATCCCAAGTGATTTGTTTGTTACCCTCATGACTTTTCACTGTCAACTTCTGCCAGAGTTGGAGCCTACATATGATTTGATCCAATGAACAAATCTTGTTTATATATTAATCTTACATTTAAAGCTTCAGCTAATCCTGGTCTAATTTCTTTGTTCTTGATCTTGATAGAAAAGTTGCAACCCAGTCATGCTTTGCCTTAACATCAAGTCAGTCAAATGCATTACATTGTCAACAACAGAGTGCACAGCAGGCACTCTTGTAAAGCAGCCTGCTGAGTGCAACTATTTGCTCACAGATGGCACCTCCCTCCATGGCTTTATTTTTTTTCCATCAGCAGTACTTTGTGCCTGAGTAAGCGTGTGGTACTCTGCTCTGTGGTGTTATAAAAATCCAGCCATAACCAGCAGCGTATGAAGTAAATAATTCAAAAGCAGTCTGGCAGTGAACACATGCGCTTGCCTCTCAACAGGGGCAACGAGCTGCCACAGCTCAGCTGATGGCCTTTATTAGTATCTGGGCTACAAATATTACATCACCAAAGCTCACCTAATTTTCTTATTCGACTATAAAGCACACAGAAGATACTCTGTTTTATTTTTTTCAACTAAGTCACTTTTGCTAAAACTATACATTATATGCTAAATTTGGCACAAAACATTTCCAACATTTCTTATTAGCTGTATATCTTATACTAACATGCATAGCCAATAAGAAGGAATGTTCATGTCTCTTTTATTTTGTGCCACATGTATAGGGAGTGTATGTTTAGGATGAGGAGGATTAATATGTTGGTTGGGCCCATGAGAAACTTGTTAAATTTTCTCTGCCAACTAATTTTTGGTACCCCAGCTGATTAGCAGCAATGCCTATGAGGTTCTTATATCATATGGTCTAAGTGTGAAGAAAACATGAAGAATGTTGAGCCGATTGCTGTGGCGATAGGGCTTATGGTGGAAGGCAGTCTAGTGGCGTTTACCCCACTAGACTAGTCATCATTGGAGGTAAGCCCAATGCTGAGAGATTGAGGTGAGATTCTACAACCACTGGCATCTCATATCTCCACTATCTGGGACTGAGCTCTATTCTCCAAGATGACATTGCCTAGCCCACAGAACAGGGTTTATCAAAGAATACCCCCAGAAATTAGGATAGAAACAACTTGCCAGCAGCCATTACCTCAAACCCATACCTTAACTTGTGAAACCCACCTGGGTGTTGATGGCAGAGTGAGCAATACAGCTACACTAATTGACTTGCATCGATTACTGGTTACAGCAGGGTAGAACAAGCTGGAGGTGCCAGGCTATCTGACTGTTCTTCCATGCTATTGAGGTCCCTGTTTAAATTAATGGTCTATGTCTTGTTCAATTCAATAAAGGACAAAAAAACAGTAAGCAACAGCAGAATGAGATATTTGGCACAATTCTCTCTGTGTGTTTTTTAATATTCTGTTTGCATTCTGCAATTGGCTTACCTGAAGTAAACCAAGACCTATTTTATTTAGGCAGACCAGAGTTTGCTTCTTTGATCAGCATCAGAGTTTCTTTGCACATTTATGCCTCCCTAAATGAAACAAACTTGCTGTAGTGCTCATTGGAATTCATCCCCAAACCAAAAGTTAACTTATCCAAATTCTTTAAGCGGTTGCTCTTAATAGTTTTAGTTTATTAGTTTATTTAGATTATTTTATTAGATGGTTAAAAGCTTATTTACACTGACTAAATATGAGCCTTTTTTGGCATCTAAAATATCTGAATCCAAAAATGTGCCAACATGGTTTATTCAAAACTACATTCTCAGTCTTACAACACACCCTGGTAAACCACCACTTCCCCTTTTGTAGGGGGAACTGCCCAAAGACCAGAATGCCCCACAGTACCATTTTCTACACACTTCTTCTTCTTTGCTTTCTTGTTTTTGTGAACATGATGAATGTTTTATGTATTAGGCACAGGGGTTTTTTATTGAAATAGTATTCACTTAGCCATCCTGGCTTCCAGTGCAGCCATGAGAAAGATTTTTCCACTGCTGGTCATGTGATTCAATAATTGAGAACACAACTGAAGGATGGTGAGGATATTGTAGTGATCCTAAAAAAAATTCCTGATACAAAATAAAACAGTGGAAGGAGAGAGGTGGCCATAGGGCTTCAATTAGTGGGTTGTAGAAGGAAACCACCCTTGCATATTAGGGCTGGACCTCTTACATGATGCTTACTGCTTATTAGACTTCAAGAAAAGAACACACTAGCGCTCATTGGGTGCCAAAATAACTGACAAACCCAAAGTTCAACTCATACACATTGAGAGCAGCTAAAGGGTTTGGCAGCCTTCTCCAAGTTCCTCTCACTTCAACCTTATTTCCCACACCCCCAGGTGTCAGAGTTGGACCAGCAGGCCACCAGTGGTGGAAAGACTGGTAAGAGAGATATGGAAACGCTGCTGTGATACAGAAACTGAAAGAGCTGTGGTAATTGTTGGTTGAATTCAAGTATCCAGAGCAGAAATAGGTTTGATATACCAAGTATAATGTGAAATTGACGCTGGTAATGCATATCCTATCAAGCCATGAACCTGGCTCCTTCCCCTGGTACATCAGGCGACAACAGACAGCACACTTGATGGGATGCTAAGGATTGCGATCATTGATCTCTATAATAGCCTGTGGGATTCAGGGGTTGTGATGGTTAATAAGAAGAAGAGAGAAAAATTTAGGTTCTGAGTTGATTACATACCACTAAACAATGTAAACAAGGAAGACTTTTACTCATTGCCCCGCCTCCACAAGTCCCTGAACTTGATGGCTGGATCATCCTGTTTGTCCTCTTATACCTGCACAGTGGATACTGGTAAGTTCCCCTCATTCCCCTCTGGCAATGAAGGACTGGTTTATTCAACTCAACCTACGAGTGCTTAAAAGCTTCATTGGACTACTGTCCTACTACAGGCACTTTTTGTGTGGCTTCTTTTGCATTGCTGCAGCAAAGAGACAATTTGTCTGGACACATGAGTATGAGCAGGCCTTTAACCTTTTGAAAAAGGCCATGACAGAGTCTCCCATCCATACTCCACCATATCCCAAGCTGATCTGCAACCAGTGGTGCTATGGTAAAGTCAGGGAAAAAAGTCACAGTGTAATGAAGTTGCTGGATACTCATCTGCCACAAAGGGAATTGCTGCTAAGTTTACTGCTCTTTGGGTGAAAGATCCAGTGCTCCAGAGAGCTTGAACAGAACCATACCGGAGAGGAGAGATGACAGGTTGCCATCCCAAAAACACTGGTTATCTCTGCTTCTCGTGGGGTCACTAGGATTGGACACTTTGGACACAAACCAGAATGTTTTTGCCTGTGACCAGCTGCAAAAAGCAGGGATAAGACAGAAAAGAAACTATGACATGATGGCCAGAAGTAAGAGTTTTAAGTCTGGAGAACTGGTGTATATGTATGTAGAATAGTTGATGTTCTAAGTTGGACTGCCAATGGGTGAGGCTGTGTTAGGTATTAAAGAAGCTGGGTGAGGTGGTATACAGAGTCCAGCTGCCGCCTGGAGGGAGACAGGTAGTCCTCTACAGAGACAAATTGGCCCAACACATGGTGATGTATGTCAGCATTAGAGTTTCTTAACCTATGGTTAAGTGTTCTAATATTTTGTTAGTTGACGGATATGATGCTGAAATTTGAGGTTACAACAGATATGTGGTTACAGAAGAAAGTAAAAAGAGTGGGGTAGAGCAGGATTGGAAGGTACAAGCTTCTTGAGTCCGGTGTGCATTCAGATGTAGGATGTTTGTGGAAGAAACAGGCTCTCCAGGTGTGCTCTTCTTTGGTTCAACTCCACCCTGTTCGACCATATTTGTAGCTTGATAGCAGGGATAGCTATTCTCCCAGCAGAGAAACATTTTATTGGTAAGTTTACAATAAATGTCCACAACAGAAAATGTGTCCCATTCATGAAACTGGTTACACGAAAGTTCACAACCTTATTTGGCAGACCCACAGCAAATACTGTAACGTAATACATAATAAAAATGTAATAGAGAATAGAGAAAATTATACAAACTGAGAAATATGACCAAAAAGAATATAAAGATATATGCACAGCATCAGGAGGGAATACATTTACATTTTCTGCATTCCTAAACACTTGCAGAAGTGCACAAAATCATGTATTGAAAGGGGTTAAAAAAATTAGATTTTGTATGATATGTCCCCTTTACCATCTTAATTGAAGTCTGTACTTAATATTTGTGGTTTTAAGTTCCAAACTCAAGCATCAAACATGTATCAAATATCACATGAAGGCAAAATACCTCTATTTTTTAAAAAAAAGAATGATAGCAGATATCTGATTATGTAAATTTTAGCTGCTCATGGGTAAAATGTGATAAGTGAGATCAAGAAGCTGATTATACCACCATAGACAGAGTGAAAACTAAAGGGGAGGAATTGATCAAGATTTATTAGCCAGGAGTCTGCTTCTGAGTGTAAAGGGCCTTGTGAGAAAGTTATTATGGATTCAAATTCAGGAAGGTGAAGGACATTTACCTCATTTCATGTTTGTGAAGACTTGTGGAGCATTACATGGGAACTAATTGGAGTCATGCAGAGCTGTAATTGAAGACCGATGACTTGCACAATATGTGTCAGTCAGTAAAAAAAAATCACCTTTTATCGTGTCAAGTAGTACATCCTCCAGTCACGAAGGGAATGTAGTCATATCATAACAAAATAGTTAAAACGCTCTCAAATATGCCTGCAGTGTCACTAAAAATCTACTAACTCTCATCACTGTGGCATATTTGAACATTTTCTCCTTTTAAAGTCTTGTCAAAGCTCTATTTAATTACTTTAATTTTCTAATGTGATGGCTTGCTTATTAGCGTCATCTTTTAGGCTGATAGCCCTTGTCAGAAATGGAAACAGACATACCATACTTTCTTAAATAGATATTTTTGGCTTCAGCCAAGCTTTCATCTGCAGATAAGATGCACAAAGAGATATATATTCCCAAAAGTTTCACAAAATAAGCACTGTGCTTCATAAGCTCAAACTGTCACCCACTTCAGAAGGAAACAGCATGGTGAGGATTTGTTGATGCCACTGACATTAGCCTTATTGAAAGGACAGCTGTGGAAGGCGGGTGACAAGTCTTAAAGCGGTTTTGTGGAGGGGGGAGGATTAAAAATAGATTAGGCGTGAAAATGTAGCTCCTACCACCGCTGAGACTCACACAGTGTCAACAGAGCAGCATATTTATTTCAGTATGAAGCCAGAAAGTCCCTGCTGTGGATCTTATTTAACATCAGATTGTCTGGAATATAACTCAAAGTGACACTGATGAGGGGGCCAGTGGTGTCTGCTCTCTAATCCTCAAACACGGGATGAGTCTCGCTGCTTTGTTTGTTCTGAACAACAGCTGTGATAACTGCACCTTATCAGTTTAGTTCAGGGTATCATGATTGTTAAAACCATCGCTCTTATCAGCTAACAAGAAGGAAGAGCAAAACAATCTTTCTGGTCTCTGCATACAGCCCACACATGCTTTCTGTTGTTTTCATTTCAGCTTCCTGATTATCCCATTGCTTTTTAGATTTCACAGGTGATAGAAGGTCAAATGATGCATAGTGACAAAATGTACTGTCTGTACTTCCAGAGTACAGCCCAGCCCTCCAGATGACTTCATTTTGTGGATTTTACAGCTGCAGCAAAACTTCCCTGTTCTGTATTATTCATATATGTCACATTACCGTCCACGCAGATTTGTAAATAACCATGTATATTTTATGGGCTTTGTGTAGAGCACTCAATAATTTAACAATTTCTGTCACGCAACAAAAAAGTAGCAGTACACTCGTTCAATTCACAGGAGATATACAGCTTTGTTCTATTGCACTTAACAAAATGACATCTGTTACTGTGAATGTTGCAATAATGGTCCATTCTGTTCCAGCTTAATGTTTGTAAAATTTTTCTTTAAGCAGGAGCGGATGCATAAAATAGGGGGAAAATGTTATTCATCGGGGGAAGATGTTGAAAAGAAGAAGGAAAACCTTACTTCATGCTTTGATTGCACAGCAGTTTGCTGTAAAACTGCACAGTGCGATTTCAATCTGCAGGGAGCTACAATGTTAAGACAGACTTTGAGTTGGGTTGAAAAGACCAGAGAAATTTGTTCTTTGTCCCAGAACTACGAAGAAAAAAAAAATCAGTCATAAAATGTCATATTTGCTGAACTTTTTTCTTGTTTTCTCTTCAACTATTTGGTGAATGATCAGAAATTTAATGCAGGTTTTGTTAATGCAAAAATGCAACAAGCAAAACAAAACAAAAAAAAAAAGCTTCAGCAAGGTTGAATGAACAATGTGGATGAGAACATTATCTGTCATATGTACAGAGTAGGAAGTATTGTCCGTAACATTTCCAAGAAATACACATTGTATGAAGTGAGAATAAAATTAACCTCAGTATTAGATTTGAGGAACAGCTGCCTGAGGAAGTGAGGAAGCACACAATTCTATACAACTGGATATACCATGGACACAGACCCACACAAACACCTGCCCTGACATGTAAGCTTGTTATGCTGGTCTAGAACAAATTCTTCTCATTCCTTATTAACAAGCAAATTTCTCTGTTGTTCCTGAGCATTAACAGGCCTTTAGGGTTCACCCCCTCCCATTAAACTGAAAAGCTTTTTATGCTGAGTCACTGTTCCAGCTGATCTAGCTGAAGTTCCAGCTGAACTAAAAGTAAAAATCAAATACATAAAAAGCATATTTTATTAACACTCTAAAAGTTTTCATTGTTAATAATTTTAGGTTTTCAAATTTATTGCTGGTGTAAAACAAAAGCTTGTACCATCATTAACACAAGCCTGGTTGGAAGCTTGTTTGAGTTTAGTTAAGTTAAGTTTGTTTGGCTATTTCAATGTGAAACAAACATTATCATCAGTTTTTACAAGATGAAAATGTATTTCTCTGTTCTTACGTGTTTACAGGTCTTAAAGATTCATTACTTCACATTAAATTGATCTATGAGTAATTGTGTTTTGGCTGATCTTAAACTGAAAGGAAAAAAGAGAAAACAGTTTCAAAGGTTTTCGTGATAAACTTCATGGTAATGTGGAAAAACAAATCATTGCTGCATATAAAGATAGTTGGTTAAGATTTGCTGTTTGCCTAGTTAGCTGTAAATAAATATTAGCCTCATATGCTAACATTACTGCAGAAACAATTGGGGTGAGACCAGTTAATGTTTGTAAAGTTGAAGAGTATTCTGATAGGATGCCTTTTTAAACTTTCCCTGAGCTAATAATCTCTGAGCAGAGAGCACAAGGTAGGGAGCGATGCTTTTTTTACACTGTATACACAATATGTTTTAGTGCAGAATATAAATCTGATGTGCTGATTTAACATTACACTGATGAAAAGTGTAATGTTAGGCTGTCAGGTTCTCAAATAACTACCATTTCATGAGTTCGACCCTATATTTTAAATAAACATGAAGTACAATTAGTACATTTTTACAAAAATCAGATTGTTCTCAAGCACTATTTGGACCTGAATTCATGCCTATGATCTATCTGTCTCCCTCTGCTTCTTCTTGTTATTCATGGCACACATTTATGCTGTGCACCCGAGTGAGTTTTGCCAGCACAGCACAGGCTAGCAGGATTCATCTTACAACCTTAGCACACTGTACAAGCTGGAAATGTTTGGGAATCTCAACTTTGCCAATTAAAAGTGTTGAGAGTCGGAGAAAAAGGTGCAAACTCAGCAGACGGAAAGCTGTGATGCATCTTCAAATCACTGCCCTTCCAGTCTACTCATTAAAGCAGTCTCAACTTTTTAAATATAAATACCAGAATAAATATGACCAAAAATAAACATAAATGTTAAAAAAGAAAATGTACCTTTAGGTACAGCCAAAACTCACGAACTCATACCGTAATAACTCAAGGGTCCGTGCTTTCTAACAGAACACGTGCCACTAATGTCCCCATGCTTCGTTAAGTTGTGCTTTTATTAAAAATACTTTTTACTGGGCCATAGTGACTATTGAAGTTTTCCCACAAGCCTTTATAGCCTATCCTTATTCCTTCATTAATACTCTGACTGACATCACTCATTTATGATCAGAAGCAAGAAAAGATCAAACACAGAACCCTGCAGCTGCAGAGGCTTATTTAGAGCTATATATTGCTCCTCAACACTCACTATCATTTTGCTTTGTAGTTCTCAGTGACATGAGTTCTTATGACTGTGGGACTTGGCCTATTGTTTGTCAAAGGGTTTGTGTGCATGTTCATTTTGAATTGATGCTGCACCTTTTGGCAAGAAGAGTTGGTGCAGACCTAAGCCGAGGCGGAAGCCCCGTCAGTGACGCTGCAGGAACCTTGTTTCATTAAGGGCGAGCCTCAGTGCTGGTGATTTGGTGTTTCTGTTAACACATTTTTCTCCCAAAACTAATTAAAGAACCTGCCACTGCAGTTGTAAGGTTTAATAAAACCACAGATGCCCACTTTTACATTTTGACTTTGCTTTTGAGTCATTCTGCAACTTGTATAAAAGACCGGGGAAAAACCTTGGACAGGTGATGAATCCTGCACATTTTAGATGCATTCTACCAAATGTACACCAATTACATGTTTCACTTGCTGTGAAAGTTACTTTTTTTATTATTTTGCTTGCTTTGAAAAACCACAGTGAGAAAGACCAATTGGTTCAGCCTTACAAAAACTTTTGTAGCTTCCAATGCTTCATTCAAGAAGCTAGATGCAGTTTTCAATCGATTGCCCCTACTCTCAACTTATTTGGACACAGATTCCCTTTGTATTATGTGTGTGTGTGTGTGTATTTTACACTTTTTATTTTTCTTTCTGGAATGCTCCTTTACATTTTGGTTAATAGCATTTAGCACACTAAAAGGTTGATTCTTTAAAGATGCAAATAAGCAAAGGATGAGAATGGGGAAAAGGCAAGATATAAGACAAAAGTTAGGCTGAAACCGTCTTTAATGGCTGGAGGGAACTCAGAGTAAAAGTGGGATGTAAGATGGCAGTGCCATCTATCATCTTCTTACTCCACTGGTTATTTCTTTAGTTAAAAGCTTTTCTTTCCTGAACTTATTGAGTGGGTTTTACAACAATGTTGTGTCTTCCTTCACAGGGGAAAGGAGTTTGGCCATGATGTAGATTTCATAGTGTCCACACCAGAGATGGGGAAGGAGGACAGTCTGCTCATCAACATCATTGAGATACTGGAAAAACAGGCAAGTTGTCACTTTTGGTGCCATGCAAACTATAAAAAATGTAGTAAAACAAAAAAGCAGCTAAATAAAGCAGAACTCTTAAACAGTGATTCCTAAACCTTTTGAACCTCGACCCCTGAGATAACACAATGGTATTTACCTATTTTGAAACCCACATTGAGGTCAGGGCTCACAAGTTTGCAAAAGGCAGGTGAAGTTGGGAGATGTTTTGTGGGTACAGCATTAGGGATTTAGGTTATATTTAATTAGCATGAGAGTAAAAATTTTTTCAGCTATTTGTCCTGGCAGTTCTATCATTGCATAAACATTACTCTATGATGTATGCATCCATTTGCTCTGCAGCTACTTTAGCATGTGTAGTGTTATTTAGGTGAACAAAGTGCAGCTGAATGGGGAGCTAAACTTGAAAAAACTGTTTTACAGGATTAAAATTTTAAAATGTGAATTTAATTGGATAGACTAGAAGAAAAGAACAGAAGCAGGGGAAAATATTGATAACAAAAGGAGATTGATGCAACTAACTCTAAACATCAAGCCAAAGGAAATTAGAATTTGGGAAATCTGCTAATTCTGTTTATGTTCACAATAAAACATATTTTTCTGGCTGAGTGCTTTAAGTTTTGTACACTCATGTGTTGCTAAGCTAAATATTACACATAGCTCGCTAACTTAAATATAACCAACTTAGTGAAATTTAACATACTTTGGAAAGGTGCTTTACCACTGTAGCTGCATGTAAAGGAGAGAAATTAGGAATAGATCCAATAAAAGAAAAACAATACAATTGTTTACAGACTCTAGAGAAGCTTTTAGGAACCACTGATGGCTCTGGTCAAAATTCAGTGGATTTAATGACCTTAACTGACCTGAATGAAGAGCAGACAAAAGTGTAAAAGATGGAGATGGTGAATGCAGAAGAGACAGATGTAAGCAGCGTGAAAGCCAGTAAAAAGTGAGAAGATCGAGAATGTGTGAGTGACAGATAAAACACAGACAGTGCTAATAACAGGTTATGTTTACATACACTTAATGGCTTAATTAATGACTGTGCATGAATGATGACAATTATTTGCTACTAATTTCACAGTAATGCACCACATTAAGTGTCCAATTTACAACTCAGTGCTTGAAGACATTTAATTCAAGAGCACTGAACTTAAGTGTTAGCACAAACTACAATAATAGTCCAACATTTTTACATGATAAATATACAGACCGGTCAAAATCAAGGGAAATGGGATGTAGATATTTGTAGAAAATCTGCTTGAGGGATGGAACATTTTTCTCCAGTAAATGTAGTGATATAGTGTAAGCACTGTGGCCTTCATCAGATTCATGGTGGAGCAGAAGCATAGAGTATTATGGACATGCTTAAAAAACTGAGCTCAGTGTGTTTATACTAATTAAAATCTTTCTACAGTGTTTATTGATACATTAGCTGTGATTACTGTGCAAAGATATACCTATTGCAGTGACACGCAATAGGTATATCTCCTGCCTACAGGATCAGGAGGGAGAGATTTAAGGAGCACAAAGATTTCCTGGCCTATGATGATGACTGGCTGATCAGGAGATTTAGATTCCCGAGAGCTGTGCTCTCAGATCTATGTACTGAACTGCATCCAGTGAGGCACTGACTCCATGCTTGTATGTGTTATTATGGAGCAGGCCATCAGCATCTTCACCTCCACTTTGAGATCCGACCATGTTTTCTTTTTCGGCACAGACTTCTTAATCACGCTGACACCATTTACCGCTGCAGAAACTCAGCTGTCTTCCTTTTGATTGTTACGCCACAACTATATCTCACTAACAGGGTCTCCTGCCATGTGTCCATCTTACCAACAAGCACCGACTTCAGTTTACGTGCCCTCTCAGTTGCCATGATTTATTTAAAATGCCACAGACACTCGTTGATTCACATGCCGAATATTAACGAGCTGCTTTGCATTGACCGTGTATGGTAGAAAGTGGGTGTGTAGGGGCGGGGAGATAAACCAAATTCACCTGTCCGACCATTTGGGCAAGGTTGTGATTTATAAAAGGAAATTGCATGAATCTGTGCGTAAGCAGATTTTTTTAAATCCGACTTTTTCTTTTTCTTGCTTAAGTCGAGATTCTACGCAAAGTTTTGTGAATGAGGCCTCTGAGCTACTTTCCACTTCCTTTTAACATGCTTCCAACATAACGGTTGTGCAGTTAGGAAGCGTCATTCATTTTATTTTTTATAAAAGAGTAGGAACTGGAGGCCCCAGCTTTACTCCCATCCTTTGTGGTACAATACAGTCAATTTATTCACATCATATAAGTCAGCTGAAACATGTTTGATTCACATTTCTTTATAGGCCCTTTAGAAATGACCCTATTAGATTTGTATTTCTATGGAAACTGCAATTTAAAATGGAGCAGTATACAACAAAACACTTGTTTAAGAAAGGAAAAGTGTTTAACACAAATAGTTGGTTTATGCAACTGCTTTTCTGAGACTGATAGTAATCCATACTTGTACTCTTATTTTGTGATAAGAGCTTTGACACTGACACTCCCTGCTAACTTTGTTAGAACTCTCTGAATTGTTGGTGTCATAGATTCAACAAGGCATTAAAAATATTCCTGAGATTTTGCTCCACAGTGACATGAAGCATCCCACAGTTGCTGCCGATTTGTCGGCTGCTTGTCCATAATGGTAATCTCCCACTCAGCGACATCCCAAAGGTGCTGTACTGGATTGAGATCTGATGACTGTGGAGGTCATTGGAGTACAGTGAATTCATTTTATGATAAAAAAAAAAACACAGTTGGAAAATACTTGAACTCTTTGAACTGATGCATTACCTGCATTAAGCAGCCATCAGAAGATAGCAGGGGTGTGGACTTGAGTCAGATGACTTGGACTCAAGTTAGACTTGAGTCATGAATTTTATGACTTCAGACTCGATTTGACAAATTTATTAACGACTTGCAACTCGACTTTGACTTTCACTGAAATGTCTTGTGACTTAACTTTGACTTTGGGCTATTGACTTGGAAGTAAAGTTAGCTGTTCCCATGTTAATGTCATTCACTTTTCTGAAAGCTTTCCTCCCACTGCTGAACTGGATACATGGAAATAACATTCTCTTGTTATTTTACAGGACTGTGTTGTAAACACAAATGTTGAATTTCAGAAAAATATTATTTTGTGTAAACTTAATATTTTAATATTTATAACAAAAACATAATTTGATAAAGATCTCACTGTGACTTGGCTGTGACTTAAAACTCAGTGTTAAGGACTTGTACTTGACTTTGGACTTTTTGTCTTGACCTGGGACTTGACTCGGGACTTGCTAGTCTTAACTTGGGACTTACTTGTGACCTGCTACACAATGACTTTATCCTACCTCTGGAAGATAGTAAACTGAGTCTCTAAATATTCCGCACTTTCTCCTCTAACCTTTGAGAGCACTAAGACTTTTTAGTCCTGACATCTGCTGATCATTGGATAATGTTTCTTTTTCAGACCCTTCTCTGTAAACCCGAGAGATGGTTGTGTGTGAAAATCACAGTAGATCAGCAGAAATATTCAGACCAACATGCATTCCATGTCCAAAGTCCTTTACTGTAAATCCCCCATCTTCCTCATTCTGATGCTCAGTTTGAACTTAACAAGTCAACTGGACTTTATTTACATGCCTAATTTTATGTTTGTGTTAAACAGCAGTGAATGGGTGTACCCAATTTACTTTAATTGATCCAACATGTAAAAATGCACATAAAACATTTTAAAGTCAACACCATTTGTGTTGCACATGGTCACATTCAGAGTAGTGGGACGTCAGCACAGATGAGACTCCATGAAAGGAAAAATAATCACAAGCCTACTGTTTTACATAGACATCTTGTCTGTCACTACTACTAATGTGCTTGAGTGGTAAATATGCCAAATTTTAGTTTATAAATTGATCTCAAAAGGGAGACAACGGTGAGACAACAGCTAAAATACACGCAGTTCAGACGTTCCCACCAAGACAATTTCCTTACATTGTGCTGGCTTGTGGTTCAGCCAATCAAATTTTTATCTAGTTCCAATTAGAAACCTGTTAA
Source organism: Pseudomugil gertrudae (assembly GCA_037177535.1). Lineage (NCBI taxonomy): Eukaryota > Metazoa > Chordata > Actinopteri > Atheriniformes > Pseudomugilidae > Pseudomugil > Pseudomugil gertrudae. Next base: position 5,519,039 of record JBAMHV010000017.1, on the reverse strand, counting down.
TTCCAAACAAATAAAAAATTGCAGTGTGAGAAAAGTTTTTTATCTATCGTCTCTGTATTCCTGCTTGCTTTTCTATATGCTCTAAGCATTCCTTTACTGGCTAAGTAGACCTCAGAGTTACAATTACATACACTTTTAAATACCCACAAGCAATTCAACTAAATTAAACATAAGTTTTATCAATAATAACTTTATTCTCATTCACTTCTATTTGTAACTTCAAAAGAATTATTGCCTACCTTATGTACTATGGCGAGCTAATAACCGCACAGAAACCTTTAAGGCCATAAGGATTCAGCTACCTGAGTAAACTGAATCAAGTTTAAACTTTTTGTTTATTTTGTAAAGCTCCAAGTGATTGAAAGATTGTCCATTAAGACACAAAGGAGAGATTTCTCATTGTCAAGGCTGCACTGATGAGACACCATCCATTATGTCTGCCTTGAAAGAAGTTTTATTGGGAAAGTTCTTGTTAATATAAAGACTGCTTGAATAGCTAAAACTTTATAATCCGAACACCATTAAAAATAGATTAGAGACAACATTGCTTGTGTAGAAAATGTACAAGACATGATATTCTGTGAGGAATAAAAAAATAAAGCACTGTCTGTCAGATAGTGTGAGGACAGTGCTGTAAGGACTTTGTGAATGTTTGGAGAGAGTCATAAGAGTAGATAAGTGCTCCTAGAAGAGCACAATCACACTTTGTTGTTACTGATTTCTTTTATCATCAGTGGATTTAAAAACAAATCTCTCCATCAACACATCCTCATGTCTGCACCCCATCAGAGGCCCATCCTGATGATAATGACCTCCTACTTACTGTGTTGTTATCGGGGAGCTCTTACATTATGCATTCATTTCACCGAAGGTAGATGGAACAAGGGTTAGGATGTGAAAGCAGAGAGGCAGAAAGGAAAGGAGACAGTGAATTAGAAGGATAGCGCAGGTGATAACAAGGCTTTAGGAGTCTAAGAAGGGACATAATGACTGGAAGCTTTCTTCTTAGCTGGTTTGTTGAAATGGGAAGGGGGGGGGGGGGGGGGCGCTGCAGGGACAAGGACACAAGGGACAGTGATTAAGTGGAGGTAGCAAAGGTTGACTTTAAGTCGTGTAACCTTGTCATCTGCAATCAAGTCCCTTGAGGCCAGAGTGTCTTCATTCAGACTGAAAATCATAGGCAGCCTCTGGACACCCCCACCATCTCACCCCTTCCCAATCCATCCAGCACTCCTCTCCAGCCTGCAGGGAGTTAAAAATACATCTATCTAGAAATGTCCTTGTAAAAAGGGGTTCATAATTTTTTTCCCCTTCTCTCTCTACTGCTGATATTCAGGAACATTGACTTGGGGGCAGAAACAAGGTCAGAGGGAGACAGATGGGATTCAACTTGGCCCTTCTAATAGCAGCAGAGCAACACAGAACACCATCTATCATCTCTGTCTCTAAATACTGTATAAGCACTACTTTCTGAAGGCTGAGCTGAACATGTCGCTGTCATTAGTGCTGTTCAGCTTAGGCTTTATAGTTCTACGTTTGCCTGAGTGTACAGTGTTTAGAGATTTGAGAGTTTTGCCTTGCAGTGTAAGAAGCATTCTCAAACAAGCTGGCCAAACAGGTGAGGTTATTTCAGTCAGTTAGTCACTTTGAGACCTACGCTGGGCAGTAATGGCTACTTTGAGTGCTGCTGAGGGGATGCTTAGAGAGACATACAAAATCCTCAACTTGAATTTCAGTAATCAGGCTCTTTTTTTCTGGCACAGCTGTGTTTCAAAGCTGTAGCGGAGCTCAAACGGTTCTGGCTAACACAGGCTAATCTGCAACTTGAAGGCAGCTTTTGAAGTCTCTCTATCTGCGTGTGTGTGTGTCAGAGAGAATTGGAGATAAGATCGGAGCGCCTCATGCTCCCTGACAACACTGTCTACTGGATGCAGGAGGCCACCACGACCACAAGTCACATTCTTAAGTAAAGTCCCAGAGAAAATAATCAAATTGACACAAATGCAGCTCAACATTACACACAGCAATTTAAGAGTATGTACACGCTGATCTTTTTTATTTCCTCCAGTGCTTAGAGGTAATGCTTTGGGGAAAAGATTATCTTCCTGCTGTCCTCCTCTGTAATTCTTTCTGTAAACAGTTGTGGTGGAATAAGCTTACTCTCGGATGCTTGCTGACATTACCTGCTGCGTAAGAGATGATTAGAGACTGCTGTTGGGCTAAACAGCCCCTAGAAATGCTGAGATGGGGAACTTCATGACACTCGCCTTTACAGGAGATTTGTGAAGGAATAAGCATACGACTAAGAGAGAGAGAGAGAGAGAGAGAGAGAGAGAGAGAGAGAGAGAGAGAGCATATGCAAAAGTGCTTCATTTTCTTTATGTAAAAAGGGAGACTGGAACTCTGTGAATAAAGAGGGTCTTCATTTAGTTTCTTAATAGTGTGTGCAAGGGCCACCAGAAAATGAATTCCAATCAACTACTGTCTGCTAGCTTAGCTGCTGAGACAGAGGTGCTGAATACATTTTAGTTCAAGGACTACATTCAGCACAGTTTGATGTAAGTGGGCTGAACCAGTAAAATAAGTGTATAATAACCTTTAATGATTACTTCTGAATCTTAGTTAAAACAAGTACAAGTAGATTATTAAGATGTTTACATTTAATGAACTTTCCCTTTAGAAAATGCTATGAACAAATGAAAAGTAAAGTTTAAATAACATCTCACCTCAGTTACACGTGTACATATTGTGTTTTTAGTTTACACATTTAGATTTTACACATTTACAAATGGACTCTTACATGTGCATAAGTCATAAATAATGGATCTATAAAATTATGAAAGTAATTCAGTACCATAATGTAAATTAAAATGCAATTATAGAAATAATTGTTCATTTTCAGAACATACCTGCATTTTTAACTCATAAATAAAATGATCATTAAAACATCCAAACTGCATTTTCATTTTCTTCATCAAAGTTTAAATCCACTTGGGACAGGGCCTGAAATGTTAACTGGAATTGTAAGGTGACCTACTGTCTGTGAGAAGAATTATAATTCCAGATTTATCTAAATGTCTATGCTTTTACGCTTTTATCTTGGGCTCATCTAAGTGGCTGCTGTCACTGTCTTTAGCCACGCTGTTACAAGACTTGGTTCCTAAAGTTACAAGACTTTAAGAACCACAATTCTTACCTATTAGGATTCTTACCTTTTGTGGGAAAGTGAATGGTTATCTGTGATTGCAGACGGAGAGCAGTCCAGGGCTGCAGACCAGGGTGACATGGACATTTTTTTTCCTGCAGTTGCAAAAGAATGACATCCATTCTTGCAGATAATTAAAGAAGCAGAGAAGCTATGAGAGGACTCTGTGATTTCTTTGAACTCTACTTTTGAATCAAGTTCTCTTAACTGCCAGGACCTTGGATTTTACAAAGCCCTTTGAGAAACATCCTCATCTCATGACCTTTGCTTGGGGAAGAACTGTTCAGTAGAGACACTTCACGCTATGCTGACAATGTGTTTTATGTTTTGTGATTAACCTCACTCATCAGCTGGACAGGCAGAGTGGCTGCTCGCTAAATTCACTCCCCCAATTACTGCTCTTTAAGCAGAGTGAAGCAGATTTATAGCCTGTGAGAGGAGCAGTGTCCCAACAATTACACTGGGCACAGAAATTAAATTAACAATTTGTAATCTTAATTGCCTTAACTGTCCTGCATCCAGGGAGAAGTGTAATCAGCCAGAGCGAGGCATTGAGCTAATCGATTCCTGGACTCTCACACAGTCTTTGTACTCACTTACAAGCATCTAACTTTCTCTTTGGGCTGAACTTTGTCCTCTCTTTTTGTACTCTGCATCATTTCACTCTCATTTTTATAGATTTGTCTTTAATCTCAGTGACCCTCTCATCTTGTTGCTCATCAACATGCTGAGGTCTTTCTTGGCAGATATATCTGAAGAACCACCAACCCCTTCCTTCTATGTCCATACCTGCTGTCCACACATGTCCCTTTGACCATATAGAAAATCTACCAAGTGCTAGTTACATTCTCTAAGTGTTTCTGACCCCTACAATTTCCTGTTTAAAATACTGAATATCTATTATCTTTACCTCATAGAGGCAGCCTAAGTAAAAACATCTGTCCAGAAGCTTAAAAAAACAGTATATTATTGAGATGCTATCACATGCTTACAATTTTAATTTATAGTTGGATTGTAAACAACTATTGAATATTGTATTCACAAAAGGTTTCAGTATTTAGATATATTTATGTTGCATACTAAGGAAAAAGCTGAAACCTCATTAGAAAAACACTGACAGGGAGGATTGTAGCCATAAACCTCTATTAGACTACTGAGACCTTGTTTATTTAAAACACAGTGTTTTATAATTAGGTCTTATACATGAATGAAGTATGCAGGAGAATATGAGACCAGAACATTCCTGTGTTGACAGTTAATCATATACTTTTGGGAGGACTTTTAAATGGCGTTACATTTGTGAGGAAATGTGGGATGGGCAGCAAAGATGAATGTGGGTTGTACCCATGAAAAACTTTAAAATTATCCCTGCTAAGGGTAAATTTAATTTTGCTATTGCGTCTTTCTAAAATGTATGATATCATATATCCCAGGTGCTGACAGGTTCCCGACTGGTGCTCAGGTAGCAGCACCTGTAAACATGGACCCTTTTTGCAGGAAACAGTTGGTGTGACTGATCTGATGTTTCTTACATGAATCAAATGAATTGATCAACATGTTTGGACAGCACTTGGCATCTTGCTGTTGAAGTGAGCCTTTTCATTTAAATGATGTTTGTTGGAGGACTGCACGACTGGTCCTAAGGACCAGAGCTGGACACCCCTGGCATAAGGCTTATGACATTGAACTTCATTATGATTTTCCACAAAACCAAGTTACAGATTTGGAATAAGCCCTTGTACCATATTCAAATGGTGGTGCCTGGAAACGGGACATGTGGAGAAACATAATTTTAGCAATGAGTTATTCTTCTCTGTGATGGATTGGTGACCTGTCCAGGGTGTACCTGCCTCTTGTCTGCTGATTGCTGGGTATGCTCCAGCCCTCCATGCATTCCTGAATTGTATTAAGCGGTATAGAAAATTATTGGATGAATGAGTTAATCTTCCACTTAATGCAGTTGGATTGTAGGGTCAAAGTGTGAAGAAGACACAGAGAATGCTATGCTTATTGTTGCATGGGGTAAAAGCATTTGTGAAAGCAGTATCTAGCTCACTAGATAAACAAAACTTGTCCATTGGATGCAATATTAACACAGAGGAATATTGGTAAAGCCAAATTTCCATGGTCTGGCACTAAATCCTACTCGCTAACGTGGCACGGTCTGCCTCTGGTAAGGCTTTTATCAGAAAATACTAAGTCTGCCTACAGTCCTGATATCAGCTCTGTTGAACACTTGTGGGATCCATTTGGGCATGTTCAGGCTAGAGTGACCAACATAACTATGTTCTATGATTGACTTGCAATAAATGTTGGTTGAAGAATGGGACAGTATACCACAGCAGTGTGTGACCAAACTAATGACCAGCATGAGGAGGTGGTACCAGGTTGTGGCTGTATGTGGTTCTTTCACATGCTACTGAGGTCCATGTTCATTAATTGTCAATACGTTCCATCTAATGGACTTTATACACAACGTTGCTACTTCCTGAATTAAACCAATTCTTTCATATGGTCATTACTGGCCTCGGTAATCATGACGGCAATGGTCAGACACACCTGGATTAATCAGTTCGTCCAGTAATGAAAGACAGGAAACAAAGCTGTCCTAAATTCAGGAAGCAGCTAGTTGCTCATAAAGTCCATTATCTTGGACTTTTTGAGATAAAAGCTTCCAGATAATAGGAAACTGCCTCACTCGCTGGTAGATTTAAACAGTAAATCAGAGAATAACCAACTCTATATTTCACTACTCTGTACTTCTTTATTGACTTTTTCCAATCACAAATCAAATTGTCTTTCAGGACTCAGGTGGCAAACATCCATTAGTAGAGATGACAGTTTCAACCTTTAAAACCTATTTTGAACAAAATCTTAGTTCAAGTAAGAATGTTGTAGCGGCAGACTATCCCAGCAGTCAACGGGCATGAGGTGCAGCACACTCTGGACAGTTTGCCAGTCCATCACAGAGACAAACAAGCAGACACTCCTTAGGGAAATTTAGAATGACCAATCAACCAAACATGCATGTCTTCGAACAGTGGGAGGAAGCCAGAGTACCAAACGCCACACATAAAGGCCACTGCCTAAGCCGAGATTCAAACCAGCAACCTTCTTGCTGTGTTATAGTTTGAGTTTGGTCTTTTTTCTGTGTTTGGTTTCATGTGTTCTGTTTAGCTTAATTATTTCTTTGTTAATTAGTTCCACCATGTTTCAGTTTGATCATTCATCTCACCTGTCTTGTTTGCTTATGTGTATTTATACTTCCTGGTTTTAGTTCATCTTCACGGTTCATTAGTCTTTAGTTATCTGTAGTCTTTGTTAGTCTTCATTATATTGGCCCTTGTTTTCCCTTTGTGTATGCTCTCTTTTGTTTCTGGATTAAATCCTGAAAAGTCAGCATTCCTTCTGCCTCCTGTCTGCCTTCAGGTCCACCGTGTCTCCACCGTGTCTCTCCATTCACAACACTGTGAGGCCACCGCACAGCTTGGTTCAATAAATCAATCAATCAATTAAAATTTGATTTCAAAAATACTTTTCATATATTAAAAACATGGCACACAGTTCAGGACACTTTCACCTGTGGCTTGTGTTAACACACTTTATAAATAAATTCATGATATGATAGTACAACTGACTAAATGCCAGACAGTGGTAAATGAAAGATGATTGTTAGTAGTTAAAATCTTTCCAGATATTTACATATTTTTATCTGCGGGTGGATCCGGGGCCTTGGGTACAGCCAGGATACATCACATGTACTTACTTCAAAGTTGTGCACGTGAATTTTTATCCTCATTATGCAATTGTTATTGTGGTATTTATAGGGATGCTGTCCTGCAGGTTGTAGATGCTTCTCTACTTTAACACACCTAAATGGAATGAATAGATCATTGTTCAGAATCTGACTAGTTATTGGATCCATTTGATTTTAATGAGGTATGTTAGAGCAAGCAACAATGGACAGTTTCTGACAAAGGGATGGTTGGTTATGGTTAGCAGTCTCTTACAAATCTTCCAGGTATTATATAACCTGGTTTAAAACCCTGTTGTGTTTGATTATGTATACAAAAGGTAGAGAAAGACCGAAGACAATATGCTCAGTAAGAGTGGGGCATATGTAGCAGCTTATAAGAATTATCTGTTGGTCACTCAGTAATATTTTTCCATAAAACCACAAGTGCATGGTGGCACTGTTGGACTTTAAAACTGAGATCTGCCAAGCAGCTGTCTGAAGTATGAAGAACAGATCAATCCTCTGGACGGGAATGTGTATTAAATTTCAGATCAATTTGATCGTTGTTAAAGTTTCATTTTGCTCTAATAGTTAATAAAGTTACTCATTTACTGGAAGCTGTACAATCACCAAGAGGGTGCAGAGTGTTCATGCTTCATACAAGAAAAAGGACGAATTAACCCCAAATCAGAGCATCCACCAGCCTGACATCATCTCCAAAAAAACGACTCATTCCCCCGCTCGCTACTTTAAGATGGCAAATATCCAGGCTTATTTGAAGAAACATAACCTTGACTCAACCACTTTTCAATACCTCCAGGCCTGTATCTAAGCTACCTTTTATCTCTGAGATTAAGCAGAGTATAGCTCTAAAGCAAGTCGCTGTGCTTGCAGAAAGTAATTCCATTTTCTAAGAGAGAAGTCCGTTTTTTTCACAGAATTTCTTCACTGTCTGTGTTGAAATTTTAACTAAACTTGTGAAGGTTTCAAAGGCAGGGTGGTGCTTTGTGATAGGACTGTTGTATTTAAGTGTAGCATTTGTTCCACAATAATCTTGAAGTTGCACTGCTATGCAAATATGAGGCTGGTTTTATGTGGAAATTGTTGTCATCGTGGTCAGAAAAGCAGCCGCTTTAATCATCTTTGTTACACAGACTGTTGTCAGACAATCTAAATACATTTCCAATAAAATTAACCAATGTGAAAGTCAGTATTGAGTGTTGATTACTTGTATAAAATGCATCAGTTGATTCCTCATTTTCATGTCAGTTTTAAAATCAACAAATCAGTTATTACTTGGTCAAATCTACATTTTCTTAAGCCTTTCAACTGCCTTTGGTGAAGTTTTTTCTCATGTTAAAGATGAGGTTTTTCTCCCAAAGTTCAATTTCTATCTTTCCTCAGGATGACGGTATACTGCACTGCAGTGAGTTTGCTTTATTCACATTGGATGCTCAAAGATTTTGAGCAAAGATGAAGGGTTACTGGATTTTCTCTGGGGCCGTGGGTTGCTGATTTGAAAAGGATAAATTGACTGTCGTCCTGCTAACAGCAGTTGTACTCAACTACCATTCCCTCATAAAAACAGGTTAATTTAGTTATCTCAAAATTAAGAGGACCCTTTTCTCATGATGACAGGATCATTTATCTTGTTTTCTCAAGAAAAAGAGATTAAAATGAGCTCAGTAAGTGGTTACTGTTTTACACTTGATCTCAGTGATCAAATCTGACCCATGACAGCTAGGGGAAGGGGCTACAGTCATTGTCTATATGTACGGTTTTGTGAATATGTGATTGGTAAAACTTAATAGTGATAGACATCACAAGTTCTGCCTTAATCACACCTGATAGAATCAAAATCAGGTTTATCGGTCAATCGACTGGACTGGCTTGACTGTATTGAACTGTCCTAGGTGATTTTTTTTGGGATGTCTTGCCTTGGTACAATCAAGCCAAGCTGACATCAGACTTACTTGTTGAGGTATTGTTAGAGAAGAAGATAATGGCTAAGTGCTCATCCATGCTGAAGGACAGTGTGGCTGGACAAACAGGGTTGCTGGTATGTTGTATCACATTTTTGAACCTTTGCTTTTCCTCTTCATCAGGGCCTTCTTCTCTTCTGTGAAAACCAGACCTCCACTTTTGATATGTCAAAGCTTCCCAGCCACAGGTTTGAGGCCATGGACCACTTTGCAAAGTGCTTCCTGATTTTGAAGTTGAAGAGCAGCCAAGTGGAGGGAGGTTTCCAAAAGGCTGAAGAGGACAACCGGGACTGGAGGGCTGTACGCGTGGACTTGGTATCACCACCTATGGATCGTTTTGCTTTTACTCTTCTTGGCTGGACAGGCTCCAGGGTATGAAGGCACATAAAGGCTGACAAACAGAAAACAAGAGAAATGCAGCCATTTCATTTCATTCCTTTGCTACATGAACATCCTTCTTGTTTATTTCCTGAACCACATAATGAAATGGTTTAACAAGGCAGATTTAACAAGGTAGTTTAACAGCTTCAAACTGTTTTTTTTATTTGTTTTTAGCAAATGTTCAGTTGAACTTGGACAAAAACCTGAGAATAAAGAATCTGTAATGGTTTATTTACAAAGATCACCTTGCTAATGACAAAAAAGGGATACGTGTCCTCCATGAAGACTACGCATTTAGGCCTCACAATTTCTTCTAATCCATAAAACAGACAAGCAAAGCGGATCATTGATTTCAGACTATCGATTCCCTTTTTCACAGCAGTTTGAGAGAGACTTAAGGAGGTTTGCTCGATCGGAGCGACGGATGCTGCTGGACAACCATGCTTTGTATGACAAAACCAAGGTACTGCCTCTCTTTATATTCCCTAACAACACAACACAATCCCTGTGTGATTCTCAGACAACTGATACTTTGATTTACAAAACAAGAAAAAAAGATGTGGAGAAAAGTTGTTCTAATATGTGATAAAGACTCTCAACAGAGAATGTTTGTATTTACAATCGCATGAAACCGGTGAAATGTCACATGTTAGTCTTTTAGGCATCTATTATATATTGTCTACCTTTTCAGCAAAAGACTGTTCTCATATGATATTTTTGTAAATTCAACCTTTCCTAACTATTAAAAAATCACCATTTGCAACTATTACTCTAAATGTATGAAGTCAGGATATAAACACGCACAAAGCTGCAAATACAGTTTGTTTTTTGTGGGATTTGCACTTCCCTTCTTGTATTGCCAGCGATTTCTAACTTTTGATAAACAAGGAACACACTGACTTACATTTAACTCATATAGTATAGAAAATGGGGTTGAGATTAATTGTTACAATTGGGCAGTGGCACCTATAGCACATTCACTAACATCCAACACATGTGCTGCTCTTTAATTCCATTATCAGTTGACATTCCTTGCACCCGGTCATGTGCAATCCTTCTTTTTTAGAGAGCTGTCTGTGTGCTTCCTGGAATTAGTTTCCCATTGAGTACCTTCAACAAGAACATCAACCCTATCAGCACATTAATAGGCCCCCTGCTAGTCACAACCGGGATTACGTCTAAACTTGTCCTAACAGCCATATTGACCAATGTGGATTTTATAAATTGTTTTTTAGACCACATATTTACTTTATTCCCATTACTCGGTAACATGTACATTTTAAACTTGTAGCTTAAACAACAAAAGTAACTAGAAAAGCTCTGAGAGACCTCTGCCAAGCAGCACCATGATGTTACTGAAAATTTCAACGTGATGCAGAAACAGAGAAACTGGCAAAAACACAACCTCCTTGGCGGAGGTAAAAAATGGATAAGCAAACGAAGCGAGGGAATACTTGATGGAATTTGAGAATGAGCCTCAAACCATTGATCCCTTGCTTGTAGATTAGTTTTATTTTCTCATCCAACAAGCCAACCTGCTTCCTTACATGGCATTTGATGTCCTATTTAAGAGAGGCAGCTGTGGACATCATCATGTTGTGAACATACATCTCAATTTGCCATGAAACTGAAATATTCCAACCTACATAATAATGTCCTGCATGACAGAGATTCAAAGAAGAAAAAGAAACGGAAAAAACTTCTGAAATTCCCCTAGTGAATAACAAAAATAGATAAACACATGTGCTTGATTTAAATCTGCTGAAAGGTGGAAAATTTATTTTACTGCTGGTAAAAGAAGAGAAAATAAGTTATGTGAGAAACTCCTCTCACTTGAGCTCCTATTCTTAAACCTAAATCTAATTTTGGTTCATTGGCAACATGCAATGTCATATATTAAAAAAAGAGAAGAAACCTGTGAATCTTTTAGAAGAAAAGTTCAGCTGAATGGAGTAAATCTTGTATCAGTTGTTTATTTGTGTTTTTAACAAGATTATTTTTTATCAGATGAATTTTTGCACTATTTTAAAAAGTATAAACATCTATACATCAACATAACACATCTCATGACTATTCATATACACCACATACAGCATGTCCCTGCAAAAAACAAACACCCAGATGTTCATGCAGGAAGCCTGATTGTGGCTCACAATAATCAATTGAAGGCAAATCCCTGCTCCTCGGAGGTTATTGAAAAGATCATGGCCCCAGTCAAGAAAACTTAGCTTAAATTATTCATTATGATGTGTGTTTCCTCTCAGTGAGTAGAAAGATGATACCGTGCGGTGGCAACATTTTTAAATATAGCACGGTGCTCGGTAGGAGGTGGGCAGGGTCTGGCTTTCTCCCAGCACCCCACACAAACGCAAACGAAGGCACAGTATGAGTTCACCAGAGCAAGTTGAGATAGCAAAACACATCATAGTGTTTCAGGACATAAAGGCAAAAGCTTGTTAATGTAATTGCATAGGGGAGTTTGGGGTTCCTAACACAGACCTGAAATGAATAAAATCACATCTTACCTCATATAAAAGTATACAACTGCAGGGTGAAGAGGAGAAAACCTATTTACAGAAAAATACATTCACACTTTGGATGCCTACAGTGTTATAGCTAATTAGTGTTGGTTTAGGATTTGTTCTTTTAATAGAACTGTGTAACTAAGCCTCAGAAAGGTTAAAGGAGATAGGTGTGTTTTATGTCATGTTATAGTAGTGATAATTGTATGCCTTCCATACAGAAAAAAATGTAACCATGCAGAGACGTTATTTTTCAGATGTGAGAATTGGCTCTGACAACCGATGTGATGAGCTGAGGGGCACTGGTGGCACAAAGCACAGTTCCATTTTTAATGATGAACATACACAAGAAGTTCATTTTAAGATTCCTTTAAGACTTTAGCCAGAAGTAAACGACTGAAACAATGTCATTAAACAGCACGCAATAGGTGTGGGACATTTTTGTACAGTCCTAGACACAGAAAACATTTTTTTGCATCATTTAAAAAATAACCAAAACATTTTTTAACTTTCATTTTTACCTTTATTTCAATGCAGATGATTCATGTTTTAAAACAATGTATCTCAGAGACATATTGAAAAGGATTTGCATATTTTCAATCTCCAATGCAATCACATCAGACAATTAAAGTAACAGAGGAATTTAAGGGCATAGGACAAGTGATCACTGTTCAGTTATGCTCACAAATTCCACTTAAGACTTTTTCTTTTTACTTGTCCTGTCCAGCATTAAAACAAGCAGAATGATAGTCTGGGTGCTGTGTTGTTGTGGCAATTTTACTTTGTCAAGGGGAACTTAATATTAAGGGGACCTTTATAATCTGACTTGTTTGTTTATTAAGAATAAATGTTACATGTTACAGACATTGCATGTGATTGCTAAACTTGACCAGAAAGGATAGAAAAAAAGAGACAGAAAAAAAACACAAAAGAAAAGGAAACAGAGAAGTGGAGAAAAAGAGTTTAGAAAACAAAACATCCCAACCACAGCACTCTGCATCATCTATAACACCTGTACTAAAAGACAAAGTCTACATCTGTCAGTAGCACAAGAGATGCATAAGCTAAAAAGAAACCATGTAGTTCAGATTTACCCAGAAACTCACACAATCAAAATGAAATGAAGATGCTCATTAGTGAGTAAATGTAATGACCCAGCTTCAGTTTGTAGTCATAACATAAGCAATGCGAGGTGGTAAATGGTGAAAATGAATTTATTGATTCCACAGAGAGTATCGGTACACAAGCTGCTCAAACCAACAAAATAATATAATAAATGCCTGTCTAACATACACTGGGGTAGTCAAATCCCCAAGGTACAAAAAGCAGTACTAAAACAAATAACAAATGCTAACAAAAGGGACAGCAGCTCTAATAAACTAAAGTTATCAATTATCAATCAAACATCAATTATCTAGAAATTAACTTTACAAAAAAGCAATCAAAAGCACTCAAAACTAATCTAAATGTACAAACATATATACACTCACAGAAGAGTGATTATGCCAATGTGACCCCACTGTGACAGAGGTCAGAGGCAGACCACTTAAGACTTCATTGTGCACAAATGAAGCGTTATGTTTCTAGACTAGGAGGCATTTACAATGAACTTCACACTGTTCAGACATGCATAGTGGTCACTCAGAACAATGAGTGTTCCATTTGAATATTTTTATTTATAACCCATAAGAACCCAGCAGACACGTTTACTATCTCACACATTTTGTATCACTTTATGGTAAAAATTTGCTATTTGCTCAAAATTATGTGAAACACAATCAGATTTTTGTCTTCTACCCCGTAATAGAAACCAGAAAGGAACAGAATACACAATAAAATTTGTGTTGTCACATAGTAATAACTGATAAATGTCCCTTAAAAAAGGAGAATTTTGACTCAGCAAAAGTGATGATACATTCCAAGACATGTTTGCAAGGGAAACGTAACAAATAATTCAAGGCGACATCAATCTTAGTGACAGAGATCTTTAAAACCCCTGTTTTTCCTGTTTGCATGACTGTTTCCTCCCAGCTAATTTACAATGCGCTGGCCAGACAGGCGAGCTGCTTGAGTTCCGAGTTGAGCGGGACAAGGGTTTAAGGCGTATCAGTGCGCAGATCGACAGGGAAGACACCCTGTCACCGCAGTGTCCCGTCAGCTGCTCCTTGGGGGATAGGGGTCAGAGTCCCTGAGATCACTGGGTGGCAGCTTCCTGACAGATATTATACACAGCCAGCCAAGTCAGAATGTGTTTATTCAAATGCAGGGGCAGAGCCAGGCTTGCTGACAGTGCAGCCATCCGTGCAATGTGAAGTGGACATCAGGGAATCAAACACAGTCTTTCTTGCAGAGTCTTTGCATGAACTGGTGTTTGGGGATAAAAAAAATAAGAAAGGAAAAGTACAGGCTGATTTTCTAGAAGGGTCAAAGCTCAAGAGGAGATGGATGCCATGAAAACATCTGCCTTTTAAGTCCATCAAAGCCACTTTACTACTTTTGCACACGCACAGTCTGCAGCTCTAAGGTCAGCAGGAAGCTTCACGTTCAGTTGGAATGATGCAACAGTCTGACCGGTTCTTCATCCTGCACTTCACATCACAGCCAAAATTAGCATAATGAAGATCAATTAAGTGTCCCAGCGTCTGTCCTTACACTGCCTTCACACAACACTGCTTGTTCTCTCTTTGCCTTAAGGCAGGAAAGGAAATGCAAACACCATTTTATTTCTTTTTTTTTTGGTTCACATTCACCATCATTAATTGGGTTGACGTATGGCTGAAGACAGTGTGATAATAGGTCTTTCATCTCTTATGTGTTCCCTCTAATTGGCCAGCAGTTTTTGAGAGTTTCCGCATCGCTCCTGTGACTGGTGTCAGAGAAACACAGGAGCAATGAGGACTGATGTCTGATTAAAGGGGAAACATCTCCGCTAAGGACCAAAGGCGGTCATTTAGAGGACTTTAATCTTGCAAGCTTCCGAGAGACTCTCAGTGGACACAAGCTAGTCTCTGTCTTATTATAAAATGCTTTAAAAAAGATAAAAAGGCTACAGTATACTAATGATCTCCTTCCAATCAAGAACAGGCTCAGGGGAAATCCTTATATCCAGGCGGTTTGACAACTGTCAGACAAAGACCCACTGACTTTGGGTTCCTACATGCCGATGTGCTTCCAGGTTGAAAAATGTACTGAAAATCAGTTTTATTGCAAAGGTGATGAATCAGGTTTGGTTCTGGGCCATAGCGAGAACATAATCACAACCAATTACAGAAAACACTGCAACACAGGGCTTTTATGGGGATAAGGAGATGGATGTTGACAGATGTAGCCCCTCATGCTCATCCAGCCACGCATACCACAGCGAGCAGAGCTGGGACTTGTGTTCAGGATATGGGTTTAGGAGCTTTATTGAGATGTTGAGCTATGTTTGTTTTGCCTTGTTTCTTTTTTTGCTTCCTGTTTGCCATATGAGAGAGCTATACAGATTTCCCAAAAAGCCAGCATAAAAAGTTTAACTCTTCTTTACAGTCCATGTAGATAAAAGGTTGTTGTTATGTTGCTCTGTGCAGGTTAAGGTAAATGGCTGTGACCTGCAATTCAGCGATTAAAAAAATACTACATGCATCAATAAAGAGGTTAATCAATTATTCTTTTTGTTTTAATACTTGAAAGATTTTAAAGAAATTTCCAGCATGTTCTTTGATGTTTATATATGTTGATATACAATATATGTTTTAATTGTTGAATTGACAAAGTTGAAAAGGTTTGGCTGGGAAGAGTGCTTAGTTGAACTGTTTTGTTTGGAATTGATCATATCAGTGACGGTTTAATGTATATTAGCTGTAAGACTACAAAGACAAGTCGTCCTCTGACACATGAAGTTATTCATGATGAATTAGAAATAAATCCAGACGTATAAGCGTGATATTTTTTTAAATATGCTGCAGATGCTCTGGCATCATGCTCAGTGAGCTCGTCCAAGCTGTCTTCTTCACAGGAAAAGTTGCATTTTTAATGAATATTTACATTTTTCATGACTGTGAAATTGAAGAGTAAAGGTCACCAAAAGCTGACCTACATGAAAGGTGTTTTATTTATTTAGGAGTGTGTTTCCTCCTTTGTCAGATAAAGACACAAAGGTGGTACAATCCTTTAGAAAAGAAAAAAATCTGATGTTATTTTTCAGTGGTCAAAAAGTAAAATTAAGTATTGATTTTTTTTTCAATTTATTGGCTATTAAGCTTCAACCGTAATTATTTTGTAGATTTAGGAGATTAATTTCAGTAGCTGTCTATTAACACATCAGTTTAAACATAGTGTGAATACACAATTATAGCTTTTAAAATAATATCCCAAACAATCCATTTAGAATTAGTTCATTATAGTCCAATTAAATCCAGTTCCTAATGATTTTTATCAGTGGAATAATTATATTCATATTCTGATAATGCCATCTTCAATTAAAGCAACACCACAGAAGTTTGTGACCTGAAAAGTCAGTGCTTCTGATGCATTATGGTGGGTCACTGACATTAATCCATCATGCAAAGTCCTGGGGCTATCCATGCCTTGCAGTGTCCTGAGACTACAAAAATCTCTGTGCAGCATCACATGAGAGCTGAGTTTTGTTTTACAACTCTACCACATGTCAATATTTATGTATCAACACACATTCGGTTTTTATCAGGCACTGTGGCTGTAAAATACTGGCAGTAAAAAACTAAAGAATAAACCTATAGAAAATAGGATGTGAAAATAAAACAGTAAGAGGACATATAATAGAAAATGGAGACATGGGCTCTACTTGTTGCAGTTCAAAGTAGACTTTTGGGAAGGAAGTCAAAGTGATTACTTAGTGATGACTCATGTGCATTACCCAACAGATCATTTTCCCTGATTGGTCTGAATAACTAGCTGCTACAACTGCACCATGCTGCTCTATTCTACTTTTAATGCCTCTTGTTTTTAGTAATGTACCACATCAAGCGGTGTTTTTAAAAATTATTAGAAAAAGTTAAGAAGCAAAGCCATATTATTTCTAGAGATTAAATGATAATCTAGAAATTATTAATTTGGAGTTACACTTGCATGACTTGCTCCATTTTCAAAATAATGCAGCTTCTGCTTATGGATAGATGTTTCAAAAAAGCATGTAGAAAATCTGTGTGAATCCTTTCAGAAATATTGTTACCTATATAAAAAAAGGAGGCAGTATCACCCGAGGGTGTCAAGTTTTAAGACCTGCTGAAATTGTACATATCTATTGGTCAGCTCCCTTTTTTTTACTCATAACTGAAGCTGTTCGATCTGGACAATGAAAACAGGAACAGAACTGACAACTGATCACCATCTGGTGGTGAGTTGAATCAGATGGCTGGGGGACACTGCCAGACACACATAGTGGACCCAAATTTCTTGCCAGTGTCTGCTTGGGGATCGTTTTCCTGTAATCATTTCAATTCTTCTTCCCAAGAGAGATTTTCTTATGCCCCAAAGTGGTAGGCAACAGCATCCAAAATTGTTCCTTATACAGACTTTCTTAGTGAAATCTTTAACAGTGGTCTGAAGCTTGGTATGGTCAGATGTGGTGGCTCTAAGGACCCACTGCTGGGTGCAAGCAGTAAGAGAAGCTGAGGCCTCTTTAAGAACTTCATATTTAGAATGCACCAGCAGTGGTGAATGCTGCTAAAGCAAACATTGCGGCATCTTTCATAGGAACGATAAGGTGTTCACGTATTTGCAGCTTGACTTTTTTATTTTGCTTGAAAAGTAAGCAACTCATAAAATAACCTAAAACATTTACAGGATGCTCAAATAAGTTACTGACATATCCCAAAAAGGGTTTAAAACCTACAGCAGCTCAATATTTTGTTAAAACTGAAGAAGCCTTTTAGATAACTAAAAAATCAAGACTCTATAAAACAATTCTGTCATTGTGTTTAAGCACGTGGACCTGGATCACTGAGAATGTAGTCTTTTGGCTAAAACCACAGAAGGTTTGCCAGCAATGATTTACAGTTTGGAGTGGGATGCAACTGAAGATGGAAGAAATGGAAGCACATCCAAATCTAAGGCCATAGTTTTTAGCTGCCCAATATGACAACCTTTTAAAATGAACTTTTACAGAATTGAGCTTGTGCTTCCTTTAAATATTTGATGTTCTGGTATGATAAATAAGACTTCATGTCTTTTGTCAGGGGTAGAGGAAAAAAAAGTGTAGTACCGGTGGGGTTGCAGTACAACAATGCTTGAAAAAAAAAAACCCTCAACAATAACGCACATTAATCTACAGAGACACAACATCCGGCCCCCACAGGTCACTGCAGCCAATTACAGCTGCAGTCCAACCCGACAGAATCCGGAAGAGGAGGGACAACATGTAGGATCCGAGCAAGATGGGTCAGAGCGTATGTCAGCACGTCTTTCTTCTACGGGGAATTTTCAAGCCTGTGAGGGAGCCAGATTAGATACTAGCATCTGTTTGGGTTTTATGTTGTTGTTTGTTCGACTCCAAGTCTGTAAGCAGATCTCTCACCAAATTCAACCGCATGGTGGTCAATTTCCAGTGACCGAGCCAGCACCTCTCTATAGGTTGTTACTGACCCCCGGATTAGTTCAAGAACCCAGCCAGTCTGCCAATCCAGAATGACATATAGCATATGGTTCAGCTCGTTCAGAGAGCAGAATTCACAGTGTTCAGCACGGTTACACTTGTTATGCTTCCTGTGTTGGTCCACAGCAGCTTCCAGTTGCGACTCACTAGAAATCCACTAACTCCAAACAGTGGGACGCCAGTGATCATAAGCCGATAAGATAATCTTCCAGAGACATCACCATAAGGCACAGGGCTTTCCATGTACAGATCCCTCCCGTACCCAGCCGGGTATGTCTCCCTTGGACGTGCGGGTCCTCATTCTCTATGGGTGAAAGAAACTTTTGGTTCATTTTTTGTGCAACCAGCTGACCAAAATATGGTGATTTTATCAGGAAAAAGTGCAGAGAGGCACTCTTAAGAGAGAGAAACACACACACACACACACACACACAGACATAGCAGGATCAGAGCAGGATCACAGGGGACGGGAGAAAAGACAAAAGCGTCTACCCCGCCAGGGTAGCCGGAAGAAGAAGCCGGAAGTGTGACCACAAAGAATACAAAGATATATGTGAAGCATCAGGACGGAATACTTTTGACATTTTCAGCATTCCTAAACACTTAAAAGTGCACAAAAACATGTATTTAAGGGCTTAAAATAGTGTTTTATGCATGATGTCCCCTTTCAATAAAGTGTTGTAAACCTTTTAAAGTGTACAACTGTTCTTGCTGCAGGACTTTCTCAATCATGGATACATTTGTACTTAGAGAGGAAGAAAACTACACTAACAAAAATACAGCACTTGTAAGCTCAATCAAATCTGGGAAAAAAAAAGCAAACTATTACTTCTTCCCTCAACAGTTTTGGGTTTTCTCTCATCTGTTCGCTTGATCAGATCTAAACCTCACTGAATTACTTAGTTTTCCAAGTGTACTACTTGGTACTCCTGTTACAGAGCCACTCAGTTACTCCTGAGTAACTCTTTGTATTTCAAAGTGCTGATGTAAAAGGGAAGTCATGTCATCACAGCAGTTTAACAAAACTAATAAAATGATTTATTAAATTATCACTTGACACAATTTCCTTTTTATAAACAGTTTGACATAAAAACAAAGTTCTACAACGATTTTAATCTGGGAAATGCTTTGACTAGATTTTTAAAATAAAGGTTGTCCCTATATATTTATTTTTAACTGTTTATTCATTTAAAAATGTTTTGTATATACTTCGCTATAAATAAATGATCATTCATTTGACTTAAAAAAAGCATTGTACACAATCAGACCAATGGTGCAGGCAACTAAAATGTACATATTAGTTATATACGCAAATACACTGACATCGTTTGGTTAGAGCATAAGTGAAAGCTGACAGTCGTAACAAATTATCCCATACCGTATCAGTCTCAGGGATCTCAGGATTGAGGTAGGAGGAACTGGGACACTGATGCTTAGGTCATCTGTGTTGCTCTCCTGATGCATGCTGTTGGATATCGGACAGCCCACCGTGCGTGACTGAAAACACCTGCCGACACAAGGTGCAATTTGCCTTGTAAGCATCTTCACCGACAATGCCCAGCCAAGGATGCGCCTCTTATGCGCCGGTAGGTGGCAGCAAACAGTAGTAGCTCTGTGTTAAATGTTGTGATTTTTGCAATATATAGTATATATATTAAATATATATTAGCCTCGGGCACTAGTAGGTTTGGCTAATTTACTAACGTTACAGTAATATTGGACTAATATAAGAAAGATTACATATACGGCAGTACAAGAGCACAACTGGTCCACAAGGCTGTGCAGGTAGAGGTAATGGGTTTTCTCCGATTTAGCTTGATACCTGTATGCTTTTGCCTCAGTAGTTGTAATTACCTCTTACCTGTGTAGCACCCGTACTGCCTCTCTTTAAGATGGGAATGGTGGATGCTTGGGTTCGGTGGAAGAAGGTCGATACCACGAAGGTGCACCTTTAAAGCGGATTATTCCAAAACTAGACTAAAACTTAAATTGTTCAAGTTAGCCTTTCTAAACAGACAGGACCCAGAGATAACTTCAGTTTAGTTAAACCTTCAGGCCTTTATTGTGAATGACCTTCATTAATAAAATAAATCCCTTGTCAAACAAATTACAAAACTTCAAATGAAAGTATAAAATAAAATAACTGTCCCCAACTAAATAAATAAAACCCCTCCTGATTAAGGATAAACTGGTGTAGCTTCAGATGGTTTTTAGCACACACATGTAAAGTCTTATTAACTTGTGATACCCTGAAAAAATGCTGAAATAGAAACACCTCATTAAACATTAAACCCTGCTGCCAAACTGGCAGTCTTGTAATTATTGTGGTGGGCCCACACACACAGTCAAACTCTACTCACACCCGGGTTAACTCACAATGTCCCGATCTCAAAAAAGTAAAAGTTGCAGGCCTGTGATTCTGGAAAAACATTGAGTGCGCTGAAATATCCCGATCCCAACCTTGAACGTGTCTAAGTGCGGTGTTAGCCTAGCTGTAGCTCCTCGTGACTTGCAAGAGGTTAGCTTCCTCTGCTCGCGTCTTTCTTCTGAAAGTTAAATATAGCCAGAGAAAATCTGTCTGGAGGAGGAGACAAGAACTGAACAAGGAAGTCAAAAAACTGGAAAAACAGGTTGAAGAGAGAGAAAGGATTGATGAAACAGTGGAAGCAGAGAGAAGTCACGGGGAAGAAAAGGAAGAAGAAATGGAGGATGTTCTAGATTGTAAACGCTCAACTCTCACAGAGTCTCAGTCTGAAAATTCAGTTTTCTATTCACATTCATCTCAGGATGAGCCTGAATCTGGCTCCACCTTCGGTGCTCAAACTTTCTTAAATTCTGTCGACGAGTTTTATCCAGAATCATCCCATCATTCCTCTTCTAATCCTGCTTCTGATGACACCGTCCTCACTCCAACCTTCACTATGGATTTTACTGCTTATCCTGATCTCTCTCCCAACTCATCTGAAGTTCCCCCCCATAATACAAACAGTAGCTTTTTTAGCAATATAAATGCAACATTTGTAGCATTTAAAAAATATAGCATTTCAATTTACAGGTGTTTTCGTTAAAAAATGTTTAGTGCATAAGCTGCAAATTTCATAAAATCGTGTCAGCCGAAAATCTTATCATCTACCTATCATCTATGCGCTATTTATGGATTAGCCCTATCAGTATTTTCTAAATTACCATGCGTTAATATGACAGAGAACATAAGTGGTGATTTATATGTAATGACGAAAATCAAGACCATTGAATGTTTCTATTTTATTTCATAGTAACCAGCAGCCCTGTCAGTGTTAAGAATTTATTCTTGTAACTAGATGAACAAGCAGCTTTGATGATTGAACCGATACAGATAAGACATACTGTACATACACATACCATAACATACAATACCATAACATACCATAACATACAATACAATACATAACATTTTTTTTTAAAGTTAAACAATTCCAATTTATTTGTATAGCACTTTAAAAACAACACAGTCGACCGAAGTGCTGAACACCAAGGACAAAGTAAATATACAGTAAACAAGCACATAAAGAATAAAACAATAAAAACAATATAAAAACAACAATAAAAGTCAACATCT
>JBAMHV010000017.1:5478997-5496902 GCA_037177535.1 Pseudomugil gertrudae | reverse complement strand
TCTCCAATCAGCCTATCCCCAAGGTGCATGTCTTTGGACTGTGGGAGGAAGCTGGAGTACCCGGAGAGAACCCACGCCAACACAGAGAGAACCCACGCCAACACAGAGAGAACCCACGCTAACACAGAGAGAACCCACGCTAACACGGAGAGAACATGCAAACTTCACACAGAAAGATTCCCGGTTTGATCCCCGCCCTAACCGCGGCTCGAACTGGCAACCTTTTTGCTGTGAGGCCACAGAGCTAACCAACTGCGCCACCGTGCAGCTTGCTTTGTCCAGGTATTGCTGAAAAATAAAGGGAATTCTACAAAGTTTAAAGATGGGGAAAAGCAGTGTCAGCTCCAGTGACATACTGCTTTAAGTGCTCCTCTAATATCACCTCTTCAAATTTCTAGACTGGTTTTCAGAAGAGATTAGATCAGATTTTTCCATTATACAAATTGTTTTCTCCTCCCTATCCATTATTATTACTTAGATTTGTTAAAAAGGCTTTATAATTGATATATATTATATGAAATTGGTAGATCTTAATGTAGTTGTTTTAAATCATTGGTATTAGGATCATACAGCATCTGGAAAAATTATAAAAAAAAAATAAAATCACTCCACAGTTAATATGATGAAAAACAATTTCATGAGCTTCATAAAACTAACCGTGTGATTATTTTTAACCATAATTTATGAGCATCTCTTACATGTTTATATATGTTCAGAATTTTATAATTCCTTTATCATAAGATAAATGCTAAATGTCACTGATGTTAAAGTTGAAATACAAGACAAAGATAACTTGAGGTTTTCCTACATTAGGATCTATTACATTTAAAAACACACTAATTTATTTATTAAATGCTTCTATGTTTAAATATTGGGAATATACATTTTTAATATGTGCATATTTGATTATTTGGATAACTGCGATTGCTTCTACTTTGTCTAATCCCTCTGCTGATTCACTGAAGGTTAACCACATATGAGCAAGGCTTTGGATTAGACAAGAAATAAAACAACATAACAACAAACTAACCCAAAAAACAACAACAACAAATCCCAGCCCCACCACCTACCCACCATAAGACAAAAGCAATTTCATGTTGTAGCAGTCATGCTACATGCTCTTTATTATGCTCTTTGTGCTATTTTAAAGCCAAATGGCTTTAGAAAAGCACAAAGGGCATAATAAAGAGTCTGCAGTCTTCACCCAGCCTTTACACTACTGTTGGAAGTGAGTTCAATTCACAAAAACCCTGTAATGCACAGGATTTAAAGGATATACAACTTACATTCAGATAGCAGACACCTTTGTATGTCTTTGGTTCACTCCCAGACTGATCATAACTGCTTTGGTGGATTCTTCTGGTAATGTTATTGCTGATATTTGTTTATATAATGTTTATCCAAAGCTTTAAATAAAGTTGTGTTTGCTGGATTATTTCTTTGCTGTAATAATGTTCTTGGCAATAAATCTCATATATCATGCAGTTGGAAAATCTTGTTTTATTTTAACTTTAAATGGCATCATTGTTGTAAGGAAGGAGTATCTGTGCAATGAACAGCAGAGTTAAGTAGGTTACCTATGCCTAAACCTATGCCTAATCTTACTGGCGGCTGTTTTTTTATTGGATGAATAAAATCTAAAGAAACAATACAATTTCCATCCATCCATTATCCGTAGCGTTTATTCCCATGAAGAGTCATGAGTAGCTGGAGCCTGTCTCAGCGATCAACAATACAATTTGATATAACTTTTTATTAATTAAAGGCACACCTCCTGGAAGCAAATTGAGGCCAAAGCCTAGCTGTGTGTAGTCTCTTCCTGATTGTCCTTTTGTACAAAGCTGTTGTCTATATTTCCCTATAAACCTCAATCTAAAATAAGCAGAGGGATACATATGGTTTAAATGCCAACAGGTGGAGGAATCACTATTCTTGTAATGTGTTCTTATTTGAATGCCCACTAAAATAACTTGTGTCTGAATTGACCTTAGGCTTCAATATGAAAATGGCACTAGAGCTCACTCCAAATACTGCAACAATTTGTTTTTTGGTGTAACACAGGGGTGCCCAAACTTTTTCCCTCCAAGGGCCAAACTGAAAATGAGTCAGTGAGCCACGGGCCAAATATTGCAGCTTTAAAGCGAATCTTTCCTATCTAATAAAACTATATAAAAGTTGTTAATACCCATACAACCCTATATAAATTGCTAGAGACTTAATGGACATAAGAGATATTATTATCATCCATCATTAAGCTCTGAAATGCATTTTCATCAAGATCTGTAGGTTTCTAAATATAAACATTTACTAGTGGGCCAAGAGCAAGTGCTGGCAGGCCAATTTTGGCTCACGGGCCCCACTTTGGGCACCCCTGGGATAGATGATTGACACCCATCAAACTCTGAGCTTGCCCGTTGCGTAGAGCTAACCAAGCTATCCCGGAGCTAATGGTGGCTAACCAGCTAACGGAGCTATGCGGGCTAAAGCTAATGGGTTATCCGGTGGTGTTGCAACACTTCTTCCTGCAGCTGGATATCTACAAAAAGCTTTTTATAGGTAAGTTAATATTTAACTTTTAATCATTTATTTCCTTAATGTAAGTTTGCAGTGAGTGATTCAACTTAGTAATAGGCAGTGAACAAGCAAAGTTACTCAGATAAAAGTTTGCATTAACATATTAAATATACCCAATGTAGAAAAATCCCTTCTCATCAGATTAGGGAGCAGCCTATATAAATTATTTCAATCAGAGTTAATTCTGCAAAGTATGTGCAAATTTCACCAATTTATCAGTGTCTATAGAGGAATATTTCCAATTTATTACAAGTTTTATTTATTTTAATAGTTATGTCAGAGCCTGTGATTCCTTCATCACATCTCACACAGAACAGAAACTATGTACTTGTTTTAGTCACTTCATTTTGCATTTTCCAAATTAAATGGATGTTTTTATTTGCTTTTACTTTACTGTTGCTCCCTTTTCCCCAAATAACCTGCAGATGTAGAATAGTCATTTAAACTGATCACCTGAGTCATTCATAGTCATTCATTCTCCCCATAGACACCATTTAGATCACTGAAGACACATCCAGCATGGTGTTCAGAGCTGCAGAGACCACTGAAGGCAACTTAGGCCTCCCAGACTTTCAGGTGTTCGAGTTTGGTTGGTGTGGACTGTGATGGAAAGGCCTCCACCTGTTCCCCTGCCTGCAAGGAAGAGCAGCTCATGATTTCATCAGCTGGACCTGCATCAGCTTTACATCTGTAGCCGTAACAATGCTGATAACTCTGTTTTTCCTCCTCTTAACCACCCTTACCTGTGCCCAGGTCTCTGCAGCTTTTTGGGCCTTTTGTCTAATACAGAAAACTGTCATTTTATAAATTGTCATTTTTTCAAATAAACTTTTTTTTAAAGAACACAAATTGCAGATATCTGCTTGCAAATACATGTTTTTCCTTCAACAATGACAGAAAATTCTATCAGTTTTATAATATAAATTTTTTCTGTAGCATACTATACAGTCATTTGGCAGAGTATCCAGTGTGCACTGGGTAAGTGCTGTCTCAAAGGGAACACTGGACTTTAGGCACTTACCGGTGGTGATGTACTACCGGTTGGACTTTATTATTATTTAGTGTTTACTACATGGCAAAAAACTGCTAACATTCACGTGTGCTAACTGTACTGAATCGGTTACGGCAGTGTCTCATGATTGGATCCATGAGTTATCGTAAACACAAGATTAGATATGTATCAAGCTACGCTATACATTACTACCTTAACAAAATAACTTCATACTCATATCTATACAAATTAGCCTCCGTCGCAGTATTGTTTGCCGCCGGTTTTTAGAAAATCCAGCACTTCCTCTTCCTACGTCAGCGTGATGGCATCGGTTTAGTGTTTTTTTCTCTTGGAAATGAATAAATTCATTTTCACTACATTTACAACCGCGCATATCTTATGTGGTTACGACAAAAACCCTTTTGCCAATGGGGGTTGTAACACTTTACATATATTAAGCCAGAATCTCTGAATGGGTGAGCAAGACCAATGCATGAAAGTAGCTGGTATACCCTACCTGCCATATCTTACCTGTAGTTGTATTCAAAATAGACTATTTACTTGAAGTGCCACAAGTACTTAGTAGAACCACAGTACTTAGTAGAACCACAGTACTTAGTAGAACCACAGTACTTGGCAAATGTAGCTGAATTCGAACTGGAGTGTAAGTCTTAGGTGGCAGTGCTCACTGGGGTGGTGAGCTGCGGAAAGGAGGTGGGTTGGCCGCCGTATGTGTGTGTGGGTGTGTGCGTGTCCTTTGCTGTAAGTTTGAAGGTTTGTGATAATTAATATATGTAGTGAGCTTGATGAATGAGGACAGGTGGAGGATTTCATCATTCCTAGACAGACTGACTCCCTCCCTGGGCAAGAGGGTTTCATGACCCTGCCCAGCATCTCAAAAAAACACAACCCTCTATACGCTGCTGGAGCTACCCTTGAAACTTGTGTGTGCTTCTGTGTAACTGTGTGTGAATGTTTAACGGTGCAGTTCAAGTATGGCCAAGATCCAAATCAAAGTACACCTGGTAATGATATGTTCATGTAAATTAAGTCATTGTCAAGTGTTTGGAATATCAATGCATACTCTGAGGAATTATATGCACAGAGAATGTTCCATTCTGTAAGTTTCAGTGTGTGTATCTATAAGTGTCTTTCTCAGAGGGTAATTACTCTATGTCATGTGTAGGAGTGTGATTAATGAGGCTCTGGTCAAAAGGCTGTGAGCATAGATGTCCTGGCTTTGGTCCTGAAGCATAGGTACAGATATGAGAGGATCATTTATATTCTCCATCTTCCTCACTGACACCTTCTGGCTCTACACTGCATTCTTGTTAGTCTTTGTTAACAGAGAGTCAAACAAAAAAGAGAACAGTGTTGATGTAAAACCATAAAACACTTATGCTGTACATAAAAAAGCAGAAACTAAGCTTCTACGCAGCATCTATGACCAAAAAAAAATCTAGTCCTAACTGGGAGTGAAATAGTAACTACTCTCAGATTAAATATAACTGATATTTAAATACAAGCAAATTTAGGGAGAAAATGATACAAATTTGGCTAAAATTAAATAAAAATAACAAACTAAAAAGAAATAAAAAAAAGTACAAACCAATAAATCCCACAGATTGATTAAAACTGCCTTGGAAAGGATGAGGAACATGACGATGAGTCCAAGTCATCGATCCAACAAAACTCCCCAGATCCCCGACCCAATCAAGCATCTGTGGGAAGCTCCAAATACAATACTCAAATCTGCTCCTTACATCCACAAACCTGCAGAACTCAGAGATCACTGGAGTTCTCTCCAGTGAATACCACCTGTTCGGTTGGCACGAGAACGGGGGGACAAGGAGGAAGGTTTTAGTGTTGCAGCTGATGACGGTATATGAAAAGGGATTCTTGTTCCTTACATTAATAGTAGAGTTTATGCCCGTCTGAAACCCAACAGTGATTGAACGGAATCTCTATACATCTCGCATGTTTAATATTTTTGCCTTTCATAAACTGATATTAAATATATAATAAAGGTGTGACTCCACTGTGAAATACTACATGTAGAGGCTTTGTAATACAAATATTGATTAATCATATATGAATTGCATAGAAATAGTTCCCCAAAAAGCTAATTTTCCTATTCAAATATACTTACCATTTAACCTCTAAATCAAGTAAACATAAAATATTGCAAAATTGAAGCTGTAATAACTGGAAATATGCATTTAATTTTAAATCAACTAAAAAAAGCTCTGACTGCAGATTGTATTGCATGTGGATCTTTGCTTCACCGAGGTGAAGCAGAGGGATTGGGCCCCACACTCCCACGGTAGACACACCCCTAGGTAGAGCACTCCAGTGAGCCACAGCAAGACAGCACCAATAAATTACATTAAACAAATATTGTCTCCAGTGCATCACAATGCCATGGTGCCAGCTGCCACCTGCAATGACGATGACACTCAAATTTAGACTGGACAAAAGAAAACTCAACCAAATACATGCAATAAAAGAAAACCACCCAGTCTAAAATGATCATCAGAGAATCACCAGGTAGGCAGCATCACTCAAGTGCAACCGGGGACACTAAAAAGACAAGGATAAAAACAGTTCAACAGAATCTACTAAAAACATGATAAAACCATATAAACAAATCACAATACAAAAAAGGGAACCTCCCCATGAGCGACCAGGGTGAGTGGAAATATTTCAGTTGGTCACAACCAAACACCCAGGATATCCTAAATTACTGTAACCACAATCTTACTCTATTTAGATTTAGTTCATATTTACCAGCCTGTTTGCCACTTCCACCACAGCTCTCAGATCAGCCTCTGCAGGCAGGCAGAGCTGTCTTTTATAATGTCACTGATTGCTGTGCTGATTACAAATCATTGACAGCTGTGGTTCAGGCTCATCAGGTAGACAGGGGAAGAGGAGAGGAAGGAGTTCATGTAGTCCAGGTGCTTATATCTTTTTGTCTGTCTGTATGTGTGTGCATACACATATAATAAGAGAGGAAGGCAGAGACCTTTGGGATGTATGTGGTGGAGTGGGACATTCTTATTATAGATGTGCAGCAAACACAACTGTGTGATGCTGTCATGTCAAAATAGAGTAAAATCATTGAGGAAAGGCATGACAATACTATGGCATTCACAGTTAAACGAGTCCGACCTGGAAATAGCAAGATGCTACTTAATAATTAGCTGGTGAGTGTAAAGTACACACTTACACAACATTTCTACAATCTAACTGGTTTAAGATGAGATTTCTGGTGAACTGATTTTATTTATCATTATTTTATAAGAAGAAAATAGAAATAAATAAAATGAAAAGATAAGCTCCCTTTTTTTGTATTTTCCCCAAACAAACACCCACAGATGTGATAAATGCTGCCTGAGACTCCTTTAGACATATCTTAAACACATTTGCAAATGAAAATCATTGTGTTTGACTTATCTTTAAAGTTTCCTTGACAAGCTAAATACTATTCATATAAACATGGTTACAAATTAGAGATCCTGCAGTCATAAACAGTATGCTGCAGCACTACTTTCCCTCATCTGACCACAGGGGTAGGAGCAGAATTTAATACAAAGCTTACTGTCTCACTGTCAAATTACTATATCTAGGATGTAAAGTGCTCAGAGTCCCCCTCAACTCCCCTCTTCCTCTTCCTTCACCCTCTGAGAAGTGGATGAGTGGACAATTACAGGGCAATTGCACTGGGCTTTTGGGAGCAGTGGTTCTGAATGCTCCCCCAATGTTCGGTGGTTGGCTGGATGGCGAGTGTTTGCATTGGGGACGGGGGAGCCACCTGGAAGGAGGCTCTCCTGTCTCGGCCCAAAAAGTGGGAGGAGAGGTTTAATTTAGCGGATGGTGGCACATATACCCTCTGGGTGTCACAGAGTAACACACATACATATCTGTGCATAGTTTGTAAAAGACAAGCGGGTAAAAGTGTGTGTGTGTGTGTGTGTGTGTGTGTGTGTGGGGGGGGGGTCTGTCCTCTAAATGTCCCAGCTATAGAACTGGGAAATTTGCCATTTGAACAAAGAGAATATGGAGTTTGGATGGCTGTTTCCCTTTCTTCATAGTCACATTCACAAATGCTTCTTCTTGACCTTAGTGGCACGTCGGCTCTTATGAATTTTAATTAATGGAAATAGATGAATAGATGTGTTGTAGCAGCTTTGAAAGACGGTAAATACACTGGTCAGGGTCAGAAGTCTGTTCAATTCACTCCTCAGTGTGTGGATATTTGATTATTATATATATTATATAACTAGATCAGTTAAAATACTCACATTTTAGGATGTCAAGTTCATATAAACTTAAGACAGATTAGAATATGTGTGTGATCCAAAGAGCAAAGGGATAAAACAGCTAAAAGCACATTAAACCGTCTTTTTTTAAAGGCATTTAAGACAGTTTGCTTGTTTACCTGCTTTACATGTTTTGGGTACTTCCTGTAGTCTTCATCAGAAGCATGTACATGCAGAAGGCATGTACACTCTTTTCCACATCTGGGATGCGGTCCTGGAGAGAGCATCAGACAGTAGGGGGCAAAAGCTGTAAGACACATCACAGCACCATCATGTTACGCTTCTGATGAAGACTATAGGATGTAGCTGAAACATGTAAAGCAGGTAAACAAGCAAACTGTCGTAAAAAAAATAAACTTAAAAAAACAGTTTAACTAAGAAAGACAGAATGAATTTTCATAAAAAAAAAAGCAAATCGAACCACTGAAAGCTGTTAAAAGCTACACACAGCAAGCAGGTATTTGAAGGTCTGGTGTCTGTCATCCTAAGATTCTTTATGGGTACGATTACATCGTCTAATCCAAATTAAAGTATTCTTCTTCGAGTTTACATAAAAATATAAAATCCGAATTGAGGTTTATACAGAAGGACATTTATTCACCTTCTCTTAATTCTGCTGACGGTGGACTTGATGCATATACGTACACCGGAAAGAAACAAACCCACTTCCTGCTTCTCTGCGTTATAATATTTGGATTATATTTTTAAGTACCAGCTCGACACAAGCGTACTAAACATTTTTTCAGCAGCTGAGGAGGAGAAGTAATATAGAGCTTCGCAGACGGTAGAAGGTAACGAGCATGAGCAGAATGACCGAAATGAAGAGAGGAATTAATTAATATGGTTTTATAATGAGAAGAAAACAGCTACTTACTTCAGAATTAAGTTTAATTCCAAACGATCATTTTCATTGGGAATTATGTGTACATGGTCATTTTTATCTCTTTAAAGCGAATGAACTTTTAATAAGAATTAAAGAGGAATTAAAACTCCCATGTAAACGTGGTTATATGCAGGTAAACTCCAGAAGCGGCAGCCGTGTGGGCAGGGATAATGGGGAGTGTTATGGTGGGTCTTTTAGGGTACATGATGGTGTCAAATATAAAAAAAAAAAATCTGTGCAAAGTTTTTCTAACTGACTATGTCCTTCCATGGTATAAATGTGCTTTCTTAGGTAGAATCTTTCTCATGCAACACTGCACACCATTGAATACCATTGAATATTTAGCTGCTATGGGTAGGCTATAGGAGAGAAACTCAAGGACACCATTATCCCCAGACCTCAATCCTACCAAGAGCTTACTGAGCATCCTTTAATGAAAGATATATACAGTAAAGGCAACTTTTAAACAGCAACTTTTGGAGGCATTTCTATGGGGCAGCAGCATAAGCATGGAGCCCCAGAATTCCCTCTCTCCAGGTGGCTGAGGTGTCAGCTCACCGGGTGGGTGGGGTGAGGGGGTGGTCATGAAGCATTCCCAGGCCAGAGGCGTCCAGGAGGCATTCTAACCGGATGGCTGCGCCACCTCAACTGGCTCCTCTCGATGGAGTCAGTTGATGGAGCCTTGGAGGAGCAGTGGTTCTACTCTGAGCCTGTCTTGGATGACCAAGCTTTTCACCCTAAAGGAGAGCCCGGCCACCCTGTGGAGGAAACTCATTTCAGCCGCCGGTAGTCTTTTGTTCACCACCCACAGCTTGTGATCATAAGTGAGGATAGGAACATAGATGGGCCGGTAAATGAAGAGCTTTGCCTTCTGGTTTAGCTTCTTCACCACGACAGACCGGTGCAAAATCCACATCAGTCCACACGAGGATGTAGAGAAAGGACTACTAAATGTGTTTCACAAAACCTAACTTTTTAAATACTTTAAAAATTAGAGGGGCACATTAGTGCTGCACACAAGGGTAAGTTTACATATTGCATGCATCAACTCCGTTTTGTCCTCACTCGTCCATATAAAAAACTGAGAACAACAGAGTGTGTATAATGAAGGAAGAGCCAGAGGGTATGTTCATTTTTCCAATTTTTCTTGTCTTACATGGATACAAATAATAAAAGACATTTCATTAGGATCACTTAGTGGATTCCAGGTTGAATTATTGCTACTGTTGGTTATTGTGGCAGAAGCAGAGTATTTCAGGAACATTGCCCTAGTAGCTGCTACGCTGGCTGATCTATTTTCAGGAACATAAACTGATTCAAAGTTCTCATCTTTGTTTCTTTCCCAGCCTTTCTCTTGTTTGTGGATGGTCTGTTTTAGATTGTGTGTGATTTGTTAGTGGTTGGTTTTTCTCTCAGTATTGAATTGTTCTCCTTTTTTTGCTTTTAACTCTTCTCCAAAATCACCCAGTGCAGTAGGGAGTACAGAGGTGAGAAAAAGGAGCAAATGTCTGAGGTGCACTGCAGCTTTAGACTGTGTGTCCTCTCCCCACTCAAACAAAATCCCTTCCAGCATAACAAAAATTATTACAGAGTTTAAACTTCATGTATCATCTGTATCATCAGCAACAGAAGCTTTGTAGCTGTTTATCATAATTAACAAAACTCTGTAGCATTTTGATATATATTGTTAGTGCTTCAAAAGAAACTCTTCACAAGTTGGTGTTAAAGTGTTATTGTTGCGTTTAACTTAACGTAATTATTGTTGTCGTTATTAGTTTTTTAATTGTATTTGTTTACTACGTTCTTTACCAATGGTGGTCGCCATTTTTTCATTTCCAGATATGATGTAAGAGGGTTGCAGGTGAGAGAGGAGACAAAAAAAGAAGCCTTAGATTAGATTTTACACTTTATAATGCTAAACATAGCGGTTTAAAAAAAGCCACACTGCACTCCGTTTGGCAAGCTAAAGGCTAGAGAAGTGATGGAAGTTTTTTTTTAAAAAGCCAGATTGCACAAGCTCTACTCTTCGGATCTTATATTGTACGATGTACACTGAGGAGCACACACATTATTAAACTTTATGAATAAAACCTACCAAATTTCATCCAAGATATCTTTGTATAAATTTTGGCGGTTAAATATTTTGACCTGTCTATTATTTTCTTGGTTCTGATTTTGTGGGCTTGGGGGTATTCTAGAAAGTATAGGCTGAACAAAGCCTGTGATAAAGGCTGAGCTCGAGGTTGTTAAATCTTCTGATGTATTACCCTGCTTTGTCGATTCCAAAACTCAAGCTCACTATCACAAAGCTGGGTTTGTTGAGCTAGATATTATTCATAGACAAAATATCACCATGGCTCACCATGAAGAGGTATATTTAGACAGACAGAGTGACCGGGACAACCC
The DNA here is from genome assembly GCA_037177535.1 of Pseudomugil gertrudae. Taxonomy (NCBI): domain Eukaryota; kingdom Metazoa; phylum Chordata; class Actinopteri; order Atheriniformes; family Pseudomugilidae; genus Pseudomugil; species Pseudomugil gertrudae. The sequence goes on along the minus strand of JBAMHV010000017.1, from coordinate 5,485,726 downwards.
ACCTCACACCTGTGGAGGAGCTGGCAATGAGCATAACTGCCCGGTGGTCAGGGTAAGTCCAGCTGGTGACATCATCAGATAACTGATGAACACAAAGTGTAAAAACTGCAGTGCGTGATTAAAAAAGTAGACCTGGAAATGGGATAACCTGTTTAAACCAGACGAATGAAGACATCGGCTTAAATGTCTGTGAATAAGGTAATGAGATTAGCTAAGAAAGTACAGAAAAATGACCTCCTTGGCGGAGGTAATGATCCAAGTTTACAAAAAAATATTTCAATTTGTTTCTTGATGTTGGTCTGCTGTAAACAGCAGTAGAACATAAACCTTAAATAATGCTAAATTGACTTCCGAATAAGTTCTTCAGTCAGACAGACAATCCACAGACTATTTACCAAAGAGGATGTTAGACAGTTTTTTAATAATTTGCCAAAATGTACAAAGCACTGAATTAAAGGTCTAAATTAGAAACTTAATTCTTGTTTTTCAAGTTATTTGCAAATCTCCATTATTACACAGAGATTATTGGCAGGTGCTCCGGCTTCCTCCCACCATCCAAAGACATGGATGTTAGATTAACTGGTTATTCTAATATCTCCATAGAAATGAATGTGAGTGGTTGTCTGTCTCTCTGTGTTGGCCCTGTGATGGACTGGGTGTCCAGGGTGTACCCTGTCTCTCACTCAAATGGCTGCTGGGATAGGCTCCAGCTACCCGTGACCCTGAATTGGATAAGCAGTTAAGAAAATGGATGGATGGACAGATTATTGGCAGCAGATAGATTGTGTAATAGCTTCTGAAAGGCTTCTATCTCATTTATTGAGATTTCTATTTAAAAAGTCTACAGCTTGCAACTGATGATATCAGCCAGTAAAAGCCATAAACAGAAGCAAAGAGCTGCTTCAGGTCAATTAATATTCATCACTATGCAAAACCAAGCATCACTCTGAAATGTATAACATCAAAAGTCAGGATGCCAAGCTGTCATCATGAGTGGAAGCAGCATAATAGTGGGTAGAGCAGTCATCGCTGCATGTGCAATATTATCACTGCAGATAGAAATGTCACCACCTTAGGTGTCAATGTCATCACTATGGGTAGGGACGTCATCTCGGTAATAACATACCCTCCACTCCTGGTCTCATAAGAAATGCCCAATTATCATCCCCACAGTCAACAAGAGACTTACAAAAATATGGCTGTGTGATGTGACAAAGACTGCCCGGGAAAAATTGGGCAGTTATATAAATAGACCAATACACTGCATGAAGACATCTTAGAGCATAGGTGGATGAGGAATAGCTCCCTAAGCTGGGATCAGACTGCAGGATTTAAAAAATCTCAACATATCTCATGTTTTCAGGCCACCCGCTCCAGATTTCTCTTATAATACCTTGTCTTACTTTCCAAGGGGAGCTTCCACCTACTGGTGAGATAAGGACAGGAAATGACGGATTACACGAGTCACTCGGATTTGTAAATAGGATTTGGAAAATTGGACCATCTCAAATGTTGCAGGCATGTGCATTCTTGCAATGCGGTATGTGACAAAGTCAAGTCAACCACGATGCTCTGCCAGCAGTAAAATTTCTGCAGATATATCTTTCCTTTTCTTTTTAGAAAGAAAAGCATACAAACCAAGGCATTTAATGAATTTTAGTAAGTAATAAGATACAAGACTGACAGGATGGTGTAGCTGCAGCTCAGACTGGAACAGAAGACATAAATTATGTTGTAGTTGTCTTTTGGATGAAGGAAAAATACTATTATTTTGTCCCTTGCATGACTCACAGATGTATTCCTTTGTCAAAAGGTAATCATTTCATCTTTTGCAGTCTGCTTAAAAGCACTGCTTGGAAATGAGTTTTTGTGAAACGGGCCATTGCAACCTGATATCAAAGATGTGGGAAGATATTTTCACTGAATGGGTTTTTATAGTGGGAATTAATACCCTGGAGTTTCCTCTCATAAGACTATGACAGGTACACTTAACTGCCACTTTATTAGGTACACCAATTCTATTGCTTATTAAGCCTCTACGCTAAGTTGCAAAACTAGAAATCCTGCTTAAACCTGTTACCACTTTCGTCCACTAGATGCTGGACGTGAGAATTAGCTGACTCCAACTAGTCACAATCAATATAAACAGTTAGTTAAGTAAACTGAAAAGATACCAGTAGAAATATAGGAACACAGCTTCTAATGATGTATTACTTGTTTGTTTTGACCCTTAATCTAATGTAATACGGCAGCAAACTTTGATGCTGCAATATGAAATTAGATTAGTCATTTTACTGCAATCACTGTGGTTTAAAATCAACTTTGTATTTCTCATTGACAGTTTGCCTTAAAATCATTGAAACTCTAATGTATGTATAATGTACAAACATTCAGAACAATATATTGTTCTAATTAATACATGAAATGAAGTTATCTAACCAATCCACCCAATCAGGAGTAAAGAAATAAAACTGTACTATTTCATTACACAGAAAGATCATTCTTTAATGTCCACTGCTTACAGACTGTGGATCTTTTTGTTAAAGCAATCACATTTGCAACCTGTGCATTAAAGGGTTCGTAAACTCAAACTCCTAAATACCAAGCTTTGATTTTGTACATCTTTATAATTTTTCCTGGCTACCTGAACTGAGTGAGGCTTGTTAAATATAAAACCTAAGAACTGCTTTTGCACAGGATGTCATTTTGATGAAAAATAAATCTTCATATGAAGAGCATCAGGCTACTGATGCAAGCCTATTACACAGCTGTGTACATATTTTATTAAACAGCTAAAATACCTTAGGAATCATATGATTGTCCAAGTATATCTGGAACTAACTGAAGGAATGGTGTAACTGCTGGCCTTGTTTCTCCCAGATTCACTCTTTAACTCTTGTCTTTGAAGCACAAGCTTCAATAACAAAGAAGTAAATAAGAGACATCTAATCTTTTCAAAAACACTCCTGCTTTTGTGTTTACAATTTCCAAATAAAAGGAAAGCTAATCACTGTGTCTGGGTGGACTGATCTAGAAGATAAAGTCTGGATTACGTGTGCCAGATAAGTAAGTCTCAGCATTGCAACACTTTGGAGTTGCTTGGGATTTTTGAGGCAGCAGTCTCCAAATGCCACTGTTGTGGGTTGTTGCCCTAGCAAGATGAATGTGATAAAAGGATCACACAGATCAGGCCATGAATGAGACAGCAACACAACACACACATGGGCCATAACAGCCAGTTTGACCCGGTCTTTACTGCTTCCTGATGTTGGAGACATCGCACAGCTGGAGATGGAATAAAGGAAGCATTTGTAGAGAGCAGTATCTACTCTTTGTATCTGCGTTATCTTTTAAACAAATATCCCCCGTCTTCTGAGTCTGTCAGGGATTAGAGGTGGTTTGAAGAAGTGCCGGACAAGCACTTCTTTTTTTCTGGTCGATGAATGTCCTAATCAGAGCATGCCGCAAGAGTAAAAAAAAAAAAAAAAAAAGAAAAGAAAAAAGGATAATGATTGGAAAATGGACTTCTTTACTTCTCTCCAGCCGTTATATAATTTTTGTTACATCTCAGAAGAGATTTTTTGCTTACTTTTTCTTTTCTGAAAAAAGAAACATCTAATAAGCATTGTTTGAGGTTTAGAAAATGATACACACTCCATGACAAACTAAATGCTTGTGACCATTTTTTAGGTACTAGTACCAGTTTACCCACCTTTACCTTTCAACCATTTTGGGAAGGACTGTTGCGTTATTGGTCCATTCAATGAGCAAGTTGAAGCAGATTATGCTAATCTTTTGTTCCACCACATGAAATTGGCTCTAATGGATTAAGATCTGGTGACTGTGGTGGTCATTTGAGCAGTAAATTCATTGTCATGTTCATGAAACCAGCTGAAGATGATTTGAGCTTTGTGACAATGCAGGCGGTAACCAGCTATGCTGTAGCGTTGAACAATACACATAACACCACTACCATTCTGAGTCATTAATACAAGGCAGGATGGATCCATGCTTTCCTTTCTCATGTTCTCATTCTACCATCTGAATGTTGCAACTAAAGTCAAGAATCGTCAGATCAGGTAACATTTTCCTAATCTTATATTGTTCCATTTTAGTGGGTCGGTGTGACGAGAACCTCGGTTTTTTGACAGAAACTGGTACCCAGTATTATCTTCTACAGATGTAGCTTCTGCTGTCTGCTTCAGGTTTGAAATGCTATACATTTCAGATATGGTATTTAGCATTCCTTGGTTGTAATGAGTGGTTTTGAGTCCAGTTGACCCATTCTCCTTTAACAACACAGTTTGGTCCTGACACGCGATATGCAGCTCATGTAATACTTTTTGTCACGGATGAGGATACGGAGGTGTGGACCCAAACGCAGGATGAAGGCAGAACTGCAGAAAACTGTGATTTTAATTTAAACTGAGGACTGAGCTTCAACACAAGAGACAAATACACGGAGCATGAAACAACAATGAACCAGCATGTGAATGGAAAATAAGGGAGTAGACATACGCTACAAACAAAATGGGGCACGGGTGTAACGGATAAACTAATCAACTCAGGTGAACTATTTTGGCTGTGAAAACAGGGAGCACAAGAGGTAAAGCAGGAAACCAAAACACAGACCCTAACAAATTTCTCCTTTTCAAACCATTCTGTCATTCTAAATGATGGTTGTGTGTGACATTCCCAGTAGACCAGCAGTTTCTAAAATATTCAGCACTAGTGACAACGGCACGTTCAAAGTCTTTAAAATCCCCTTTCTTCCTCATTGTGATTCTCAGTTTGAACTTCAGTCTTTACCGTGTCTATATGACTAAATGCATTGGATTGCTCCAGCGTGGACTGATTAGACATCTGTATGCTAAGTAGCCAGTGAGTGTTTATGCTGCAGACAGTCCATCTAAGTTATTCTTATGCATACCTACTTTGCAAATTTCCTGACTGGAATTTTTCACTTAACTTCATGGTGTACCATCATCACTTGCTGTCCAATAATATCAGACTTTTCATTGTCTGTAAAGCATGTCTAGATTTACTTTATTAATATGTGTAAATGAGATACACATGTGCAGTAGGTATGTGATGACACTATGTCATCCCTGATTTACACACGTCTCCAATCCGAATCCAGGCGCTGTAATTATAATTTTCTATAAAAGCTCAAAATAATTGTCAACTTTTCAGTACTTATTAATGCTGCAGCTATGCAGCGGATTTTTCATTTAAAACTCTTCTGCGCAAACTGTCACTCAGCATTACCAACACTAGAGTTTGTTGGCTTGTCATTAAAAGCCTGTTACATGGCCCCCCTTCTATCTGCCTGTCAAAAAACATTCAAGGCATCTTTTATTTCAGGGATTTGCTTTGATCACTCCAAGTTGGACATTTTCTTTGGTTTGTCCCTGAGTATGCCATGAAAGGCTCTGACGGTAAATGGAAAAAAACCGAGTGGAATGATTACAGGCAGGTAAATTAGAGTGGATGCAGCATGGCTTTTACAGCGGCAGCTTTCACTTTCTGTAATGTGAAGGTGTTTTCTGCAGGGACGTTTAATTCTTCTACAAGCAGTTTTTGACTGGTATGTTTTTGGGTTCTTTATTTTACAGAAAAATGTGACACACATGCTGCTAAATAGAAGCAGAGGTTATTTATTAGGTTTTAGTTCAACTTGCCTGCAAAGGAAAATCTCTCATTAGAATTTTTAAATGATGATGCAGTATTTGAAAGACTTCCTCTCGTCTTCTTCCCCTTGAACAAAACTCCTGTTGGTTCCAGCCAACCAAGAAATGACAGGTGAAAAATGCAAGAATGGACATTAATTTAGGGATACTGTTGCCATGCCATTGGGTCATTTTGCAGAGGTCAGAGAAACAATTAAGGGATTTTAATGAGAATGATTGGAGAGTGTGAAGTAAGAAAGCTGCTGTAATGATGGCACACAACGATGGAGTAAAAATAGTCATGTCGAGCTCGTTTAAAAAAATGATACACTTCATTTAGTTGGATTTTTTTCCTTCCATTATGATTTTGTGACCAGTGGCAGTATGATTTTTCCACCAATGTAAAAGTTTGATTTGCTCTTCATGTTAGCATCTTTTGTACCTAGGCAACAGATGCAACAATAAAAACATAAAGAAAATGTAACACCTTGTTAGACAGCTTCTGTGACGTATACCCTGTGTGTTAGGAATGAAGGCTCGCTTGGCTGTAACAGCGTTGATGCCACAAAAAAGGCTTATATGTGTAAAGGAATAAAAAAAATATATAACAAACCATTGTTTCATGTACAAAACTATGCAATAAAACCCTGTAGTTGACAGTAATGACTAAGTTAGTTCCTTTCCTTAGAAGAGTAAGCTTGAAGTCAAGAATTCAGTACTTGTGTTTTTTCCGATCCAGGGGTCGTGAAGATGAAAACACTCCCCAGCAACATGTAGCAGCCGAGTAGTTTTCTTGCATCAGTGTTATGATAAGAACCGTGCAGCCATTACAGTAACTAGGACAGCTAAACAAGTAGAATCAACTCATTGTAGAGTTTTCATAGTATTATGGTAAAAGCCAATCAATATTTTCAGTTTTTATTAATGGCAATACATTTTCTGCAAAGTTTAGTGCAGTGCACATTGTCCTCAGGAAAAATTTGTTGGGAACTATGATGGATAGACTGTTAAGGCATAAAGGTCTTTGTAAAAAAATAATTAAATTTTATATATATATATA
>JBAMHV010000017.1:5442591-5453674 GCA_037177535.1 Pseudomugil gertrudae | reverse complement strand
GTGCTTCCAGACAGCAGACTGGAGTGTCCTCTGTGGTCCTCATGGAGAGGACATCAACAGCTTGACTGAGTGTGTGAGAGATTATATGGACTCCTGTGTGGACGGCACCATCCCAACAAAACCAGTGAAGACCCTTCATTAACTATTTTTGTATTTAAAAACTACTATTAGAATTTCCCTCTGGGATCAATAAAGCATTTTCATTTTCATTTAATTTCATTTCATGTGTTGAGCCTCATTGCTTGTTTTTTCTTCAGATGTGAAAGAATTGTTCTTATCCAGACAATTTGGACAAATGTTTTACAAGGTAGAAAATTTTAAGAAAATATCATTTTAGCTATATATTTGAATCCCGTGTCCTCATTTGGGATCTAATTAACTGCAAGATACTTTTTGTATATGCTGCGAGAAAATTTTTTTTTTTTAAATTGATAGGTGAGAAATCTCCCACTAAAGCAAACTGGTTTAATAACGTCTTTTTTATACAGTCTATGGTCATATGTTTTCTTCTTGAATATTAGACCACAAGGGAACTTTGGAGTAACTAAATAGGAATTTTTACTCCATATATTTTCCTTTCTGTTGTGTCAAGTTGTACTTAGCCGTTTTTTGTTTTTTTTGTAAATCATGCAGGGAAAAAAACCTGAATTGAAAAAACCTCATGTTAGATTAAATATCACGTGAAGGGATAATTACACATTTTATGTATTAAATTTCCAACTTCATACTAGAACAATATACTGTATATGCTACTTTATAATATACTGTAGATGAAATAAAACTTAACCTGTGTTGCTCAAATAAAACAAACACTGTTTTAGTTTTTTTTTCAGCTGCATGAAACAGCTTGAGTTCTGTGAACTCATTATTGAAATAATCTTGGCATAGCAGACTAGCAGAGACCAGTCTCTGCAGGTGATGTTGATCTCAAGCCTCAGATCCAACTCATTTGTTTATCCTTCACTTTCAGCTAATCACACATGGACATTTTTTATGCAAAGCATTGCCTTTGGCTTCCTTGTCTTGCAACCACAGCTTTTTTCTCCCTCCTTTGCATGCTTGACATCTGAGGTCTGACTGAGATGACAGATGTGTGAATAAATGAAAAATTGCTGGCAGAAATTTGCATAAAAGTGCTTGATTTGCTGACAAAAATGGATTTTGCCATCCAATCAGTTTTCATTTTTACCTATGCAATCATTTCCATTCCTTCAGTACTTTTTCAGTCACATCCCAGGCCTAAAGCCTTCAATCATTTCCAGCAGATATCCATTCTTTTAACTCAGGTGGATCTATTACTGCACCTCACACAAAAGCCTGGTGTGAATGTCTTCATGCTATATGTCAACTCAGTCTCACTAATTTGCAGCTTTGCAACCTCGCTCCTGACTTTTTACTATACACGAACACTAGCATACATACATGCATGATTTACTGAGCAATTAGAAAAAAAATTCACAAAGGAAGAAAAGAAAACAACAAAAACTTTGTTTTAGTTTATACAGCTACACAGTTAATACAGCTAAACAGTCTACTGATTGTATGACTACTAAACTGGTCCCAGTAGAGCCTAACATGGAATCACTTTTTTCCATTTTGACTGGCAAAGTTACTTGAATGACTAAACCACCTTATTTTACAACCCAGAGCAGATGTAGCAGTTTAGTCTGTTTGAGTCGAGAGAGAAGTGTTACAAAAACATGACTGAGCCGCATTTAAAGTCAAACCAGCCGAATATGAGCTCAGTATTCCTCTCATTTTAATGTTCTGTGTTATTGATGACATCATTAGAAGATGATGTTTTAAAATGATTTGCAGCTATCTTGATTTAGATGGCAGGATTGTTTTAAGACTCTGCTGGTGTTTATTAAACACCATGATCCAAAGCCCTCAACTTCCCCCAACTGTTCCTCAGGTGCTGAAACATGGAGGACATCTAGAAACGCGTCAAATGCAAAGCCGAGTGTCATAATCTGGATTACTAGAGTAAAAATTATTATTATTATTATTATTATTATTATTATTATTATTATTATTATTATTATTATTATTATTATTATAACTAATTTAAATTAAGTTTAGATGTTGTGCTAAATATAAATACAAGCAGAATACAATTTGCAATTGTTTTTTAAACTATATTTACGGTGGCAGACATGTGCAAATGGACTGCAAATACAGAAATGCGCTGCATTAAGAAAAACGCAGCAATTGAGAAAAGCTGTAACTTCACTCCCACAATGGAAGTAGACCTACTCCAGCTTTTTCAGGGCAAAGGTGCGCTTTCCGGACGGGCAAATAAGATGGGAAGTGCGCAGGAAGAGACACTACAAAGGTAGTGTTTTTATTTATTTATTACCTCCTCCAAGCAAGGCAAGGTTTGTCTGTTTGTTTGTTTGTGTGTCTGTATGTTTGTTTGTGTGTCTGTTTGTTTGTTTGTGTGTCTGTATGTTTGACTGTAAAAAAGATAACTCAAAATGTTCTGGACTGATTTTCAGGAAAATTTCATTAAAGTTTCGAAATGGGACAAGGAACAAATTATTACATTTTGGAGGTGATCCGGATCACCGTCTGGATCCAGGAATGTTTCAAAGAACTCTCATTGCGCGCTAGTAATTAGCTTGGCAGAGGTCTGCGCTCTCCGAGTGCTTTTCTAGTAACTGCTGTTTTACTTTTATGCAGCTTTTCTGTATTTGCAGTCAGTTTGCCCTGTTGGCAACCGTATATATTCAATTAAACTCAGAAATCAATTAAAGGAATTAATGATAAAGGAAGATTCTTTATTGTCATTGAGCCAGAGTCCCACCTCAATTCTGTTCCAGTACAGCTTAATCCATGATTGCACTAAGATGATCAATATTTAGTTAAAAACTTTTTAAAAAAATTTTTCACTCATTTTGGATTTGATGCCGGCAACACATTCCAAAAAAAGCTGGGACAGTAGAAACAAAAGACAGGGGAAGTTGAAGATGTTTAAATAAAACCTCTCTTGGTAACAATCCACAGAGAACAGATTCAATGAAACCAGGTGAATGTCATGACTGGGTATAAAAAGGAGCATCCCCGAAAAGCTGTCATTAACAAGCAAAGGTGAGTCAAGGCTCACAACTGTATGAGTAAATAGTCCAATAGTTTAAGAACAATGCTTGCTACCTTACAGTTACATGGAATTTAAGGATTTCAGCAACTAAAGTCCAAAAATTTCTTAAGACTCAGGGAATCTGAAAAAAGATTAGCATTTAGTGAAAAGGGAGAAAACCAACATGTCCACGATGTTCAATCCCTCAGGCAGCACTGTATTAAAATCTCCATCATTGTGTAAAAGGAAAAATACTGCATAGATGAAATGCTTTAAAAACCATCATCATTTGATGATTTATTGCTACCAGTGCTAGTTAAAACTTTGCCAAGCAAATCAAAGCCATGTATCACCCAGAAACACTGGCCCTCTACCTGGGCTCATCTCTGATGGTCTGGCGCAAAGTGGAAAAGTGTGGTCTGACGAGTTCACAATTTCTTTGGAAATCATGGATTTTATATCCTTCAGACCAAAAAGAAAAAGGACTTTCCAGATTCTTATCAGTGCAAAGTTCAAAAGCCAGCACTTTATAGTAAGGGAGCCTGTCTGTTTTGCTGAAATGTACATTTTAGAGCAAAATATGTTGCATCGAAACAATGGTTTTCTTAGAGAGGCCTCTGCCTATTTCAGCAAGACAGTACCAGCCCCATTTTGCATGCTATAAAAAAGTGTGGCTTTATCGTACAAAGTGCTGGTACTGGATTGGCCAGCCTGCAGTCCAGGCCTGACTCACACTGAAAGTGGTTGGTGCATTATGAACCGCAGATACTACAACGGAGACCCTGAACTGTTGAGCAACTGAAAGAAGTCCACATACAAAGCTTTAGCAGTTTGTGCCCTCAGTTGCCAAACCCTATTCACGACTTGTTAAAAAGGAAGAGGATGTAACACAGTGGTAAACATGCCCCTGTCCCAGCTTTTTTAGAATATGCTATTAAATTAAGGAACAATGACATTTATCACTGTGTTAAGCATTTCATGTATGTGTAGAGAGTTTTAGCACCACCTGTGGATTGTGTGGAGTTTTTCTCATTTCTCTGTGGCTGTATCCAGATGTCCACACTATTCCATGTATAGTGCCATATATATTGGTCCTTTTCTAGGGTTGTCTGAATGTTCAGAGAGAAAAAGTAGTGCACTCAAAGTTACTCACAATGCATCTTGACAAGTAATAAGAAACGATGGTCACTAGACAGGCAAAGATAGACCACAATGCATTAAGAATGTCAGGTTAGCAAAACTTTAGACCATCATTTTTATACCTTTTTTTAAAATTTAGTAGATATGATGCAGCAAATGAATGAAATACAATATAAGGAAATAAAAATTTTCACACAAATTTGGATTAGCTTTAGAATTTACATATTCAGGTGCTCTGTGGTTGCCATAGTGACAGTGTGACAAGGAGAAAATAGTATGCTTAGTGTCTGAATTGCCAACAGAATGAGTGCACCATATAGCTCTGTGCATCTATGCAGTAAATGAGGGGTTAGGGAATAATGTGGACATTTGGACACAACCTGTGGTTCAGTTTGGGTCACATGGGAAGTCTCTGCTTATGGGCCTCTGAATCTGTCATCTCTCTGTGTTGAGCCTTGAAGAAGCTTTGTTTGTATGCAAATCTGCTGGGTCCAAGTTTGCAAATGTAAATTGATGCATATGTAAGATTTAGAGTGGGTTTCAGCTTTCACATGACACATCTAAAAGTGAGTGAATAATGTATAAGTGTATAGTGAAAGATTATGTAAATATGTTTGCTTTTATTTTCATAAGACAGTGGAAAAGCACTGTAAGGAAAGATAATTGATGATGGAGTCAAACAAGTTAAAAATTAAAGCTTTACCTCCGTGTCCCAGACATCTTTTAATCCATGAGTGCCTCGTACACCCGTTTAGCTTCCTCTCACTGTATGAAGAGCTGTACACTCACAGGGGACTGAATACTTCGTCTGAACATTAAATATCTTGTCATTGTAGTGTATTCAGCTGAATATAGGTTAAAAAGAATCTGTAAATCCTTACATTCTGTTTTTATTTATGTTTTACACAACATCCCAACTACATTGGAATTGGGATTGTAAATCATCACCCAGTTTGCATAGAAAATAAAAACAACATTTGATTATGGATGCTTCTAGCTCTGCTCTGGTGTGTGGATGTTTTACAATGTTTTGCATTTATGCAAGACTTGTATTAAAATAAATTCTGGGCAGAACTGGAAGTGATTGTAGCATGTGACTTGCATGATTAGTTGAAGCTGGTGTTTTGTATTTGCTCAAAGATAAAGAACTTTATGGTTAGTTGTTTCTAGTTTTGAAACCCTGTTTATATCCATGAATACAAACAAGTCACCATTCTCCATGTGGCTGCAGCATTTATTAACTGCTCTGAGCAAGCAAGAGTAAGAATCTCCACTCCAACTATGCACACCACACCCTATTGTTTTAGAAGTGCTGCACGGTCAGACTGGGAGCTGAAGAAATAGGGCAGTGATGCTACTATCCTGCACTGTTTCAGATTATGAATTCAAATTAAACTTAAGATTTTGTTTTGTTTTCTTTTTAAGTTGTATCTTAAAATGAATAGTCTTAAACGACCAAGTTCTGACACCGGTCGTACAAGGACTGAAAAGCTGGAACAAGGGGGTCCAGTACCCCATACACTCGGGGCACCACAGGAGCCCCCGAGGGACACGGTCGAATGCCTTCTTCAAGTCCACAAAACACATGTAGACTGGTCAGGCAAACTCCTATGCTGCCTCCAGGACCCTGAAGAGGGTATAGAGCTGGTCCACTGTTCCACGACCAGAACGAAAACCCCACTGCTCCTCCTCAATCTGAGATTCAACTATTTGATGGACCCTCCTCTCCAGTACCCCCAAATAGATTTTCCCAGTAACTTTAGCAAAAAAAACAAAGGCTCAATGATCAAGTATCCAGAGGCAAAGAAAAATGGTTATGCATGTGGCAGCTAGATCATCTTTCAAGACAAGTTACTGAAAATATAAATAGATAAAAAAAAAGTTATAACTTTACCAGCCATGTCCAGTAACTCCTCACTAGTCAAATTGAGATTGGGAAAAGCTGAATTTAGAACAAATTGAAGAGATTGACTGCCGGTCACAGAAATATTCCAAAGTAGAAAAAGGATGCTGCAGAGTAATTTCTATAAGTAAATACCTCTCAAATAATTCAAACCTTCCCTTTTGATAATTTGAAACAAACCATGAGGTTAAATAAAAGTTGCAGGGTAGTCAAACGAAGCAAATCAGTCTCCTCCAGTCTGATGTAAAATGATTTTTTAAAATCAATTTAAGCATAGAATAAGAGCTGTGATGTTAAAATGACAAATATGGGCACTGAAGACCAAAACAACCTTTGGAGGACAGAAAAATAACCAATGTGAATTTGTAGTTTCTATAAAGGTGGAAAATGGAACCTTTTTGCTTCACGTCTCATAATTCATCTATGGATACATTACAATGTAAATTGACATAAGGTCATTCTGCAGCTTTGTCAATTTGTCACTGCATGCGTTATGAGGTTGACGGAGGGTGCTGATGATATGAGGACAGGTTTGCATTGATAGGAGGCACTCAAAGATTAATGGGTGACTCTTTGAGGAGGACACGTATACCTGAGGGAGTTTACATCAGACATAAGGTTTCTCTAGAGATGCTCTGATAGAATATGAAGTGCCACTTTTCTCTCAAAGTTACATCAACAGGGGTCATGGCAAACCACGGGTGTGTGCGCAATGCGAATGAATGTGCGGATATATTCTTTTAAAAGGTGAAAGCAAGCATCTGTGAATGAAGACAGTTCATTAACCAGCAACTGTTGCAGCATTTAACCTCAGCTTTCACCTCTAGCATATTTATTCTTTCATGTCAACACATCCAACAAGTGAAAATGGAAGACCAAAATGGACAAAGAGCAAATGCTGTAAAGTCTGAAACGAGTTTCTTGAGCAAACTTTCTCGGGTGTTGTATCAGAAGACAGTGATTTATTGGCTGTGCTGTAGAGGCTTGAATGCAAGTGTTGGGGCCAGTCAAAGAGGGGAAAGTGACAGAATAAGGACACTGTGCATCCTTGCCTCTCAAGGCCTGTCACAACATCAACCTGAGAGAAGTAAAGTGACGCATGAGCAAAAAGAACAAAGGGTGAACAAGTGCAGAGACACCCACATTAAAAGGTACTTTAAAGAGCTTCATTGTCAAGGGGTTTGTGAATATGAGTAACTATGAGTAACATGGATTAAGAAACTGTCCATAAAACGCATAATGCGTGTCATTTCAGCTGCCTCAGAAACTAGAAATTAAACCATCAACTTGCATAATCAGCAGATATTCTAAAATCAGATCTTTGGAATAATTCCCTTACAAAGACAAACCCCAGTTGGCATCAGATGACTTTCAGACTCAGTTTGCCAATTTGGGAGTGATGCATTTAGGATGCGCTTTGGGAGAGCCGCACTGACTCCCAGCAAACTTTAATTCGAGGTGACCTGCTCCTTTCATGATATATGACCTACATCCTTGATTTCATGAAGATGGGTGGTTTCGAAGCCCGTGTGTCCTCCTCCACAGGTGGCAGAAGAGTGGGAGGAAGAATCAGAGAGGATGAGGAGGAGGAGATTGGCCATCTGCTGCAACATGTCACCACTCTCCATTTTATTCTGTGCTTTCTGCTTTGTGGCAAAGCAGTAGGAGAGGTTTTAATCTGATTGTCTTTGTACAGTTTAAATGTGCGCATATGCAGCTTTTCATCCAGGGGCCAAAAACTCTGTTCCTCTCCTCTGGACGATTTCTGTGCTTTACTAAATACAGAAAACCTACATGAGTAAATCTGCTATTAACATAACTTACATGTAAGAGTAAAGGATATTACATACTCTGCAAGAACTGACAACTTTTTTTTTTACTCTTACCGCCACGAGAACAAGTGTACTTGCCCAAATCTGAAGCAATAACAAAATGATGTCAGTTTGTTCTCCTGGATGTGATTGGGGACAGCTTGCAGCTTGTTCTCGACACATAGGCAAGCACATCGTTCTTCTTGTGGGGCTCCACAAAGCATTTTGTGATTGGTTGGACATCTGAGGTGGGTGTAGAGAACATGGAAAAGCATGAAGCCTTATATACATTTTTGCTGATGCAGGTTGGTTGGATAGTTTTAATAAAAACAGCTGATTGAGGTGGTTAAAAAGTACAAACATTTTTACACCACATGCTGCATTTAAAGACACAGACTCAGTCCTGAGCACAAACCACCCTGCATCCAATCAAATCAATTTTCCCTTTTTTTAATTCCACTTAATCCTATGCCAATGCATTGGTGTTCTCCCATGACTACCAGTCTCACTCACTCATATAAACAGCTCATAGCTACCTGGTCATATCAGTGTTCCAGCAGTGGTAATTACAAGTGAAGCCATTGCCATGCCCGTTTTATGTTAATATTCCATTGTGTATTTTCCAAATGCAAGAAGGATGTGATGAAGGCTGTGTTCTCAACTTATAGAATAACTTATGCTACATATTAATTTACCTTCCTGTTTCTTAATTTACAGTTACAGCATACACTATGCAGATGCATGCTTTCTGGACAAAGAAACACGACTCGCTGAAAAATCCATAAACAGAATAAAGGAAGCTATATGAGGTCTGGCTGTGTTGTTTCCTGTTACTAAATCCCCTGAGCTACAAACACTTTCGTGAGGCTGAATTCCCTGCAGCTCATCAAGTACATGTTCTAATCTAAATTAAATTAACACTATTAACGCTTTCTTAGAAGATCTGCACCCCTTTTAGATCTCACTTCCAGCTCAGGTCTCTGTTGAGGGTTTTACTGAGTTCAGTAAAGAGAAAATATATATTTGTGTTTAAAAATCGTTATGTGCATTTTCAGATCTCTGATAGCAAAATGATTTTACATAGCAGCAAATCAGTCAGAGCAATCAGCTGATATGAAGATTTCCTTTCACTGATTTGTATCCAATCCACTTTATTTATAAATTCCTTTTTTTAAGAACAAGTGAAACAATTTAAAATGATTAGACAATAGATACATTGCTAATAAATAAATAAATGAATTAATAAATAAATACATTTTAAAAAGGACACAGAGGACCACACAACTTACACAGTGTTAAAGGGCAAAGAATAAAAGTGGGCCTTAAGACTCCACTGTGGGGGCAGTTTGGATGTGTAGGGGCAGAGCATTCCAGATTTTAGGACCGACTACAGAGAATGCCCTGTCCCCTCTAGTTCTCGTCTTAGGCACCACAAGCTGGGACTGGCCCTCGCCCCTCAAAGCGTGCACTGGAGTCTAGATTTGGAGGCAATCAGTGATGTAGTGAGGGGCCAGTCTATTTAAAGCTTAAAAAAAACAATACAATCTTAAAATCAATTTAAAAGGCACAGGCAGCCAGTGCAAAGAAGCTAGAATTGTGGTGAGATGTTCACATTTTCTGGTCCTAGTTAAAAGTCTGGACTAACTGCAAAAAAGATACCTGCATAAAGACCGTTGGCAGTAGTCCATCTGTAAAGTCAAATAAGCAAGTTTTAATGGAATAAAAGCTTCAGTGAGTTATACATCATCCTTTTTTATTCTATCTATCTTTATATCTACAAGTGACTGTAGCACAAAGCTGGAAAAAAAGTGACACCTGCAGCACATGAGACAAATGTTGCTGCAGCAGAAGAGACCTGATCTGAGTGACTTTTAGATGCATCCATTCTCCAACACATCTGAATCAAATAGCTGAATTCCTGAATTCATCTAACTCTGTAGAGACTTGTACTTGTAACTCATTTGATCTAAGTGTGTCAGCAAAAGGTTGCATCTAAAAGTTGAAGGATAGTAGATCTTGAGGACCAGACTTGCTTCCCCATGGTGTAGGTGTTCTATAACCCATTTCTGCCTTCTTTCTAATTGCATGTGCTTCATATACAGCAGCAGCGTGCATGTGGTTGATATGACTGTGGTGCAGCAAAAGTATTTTTCATTGTTTTCATCATAAACCTTTTGTACTTTTGAGCAACAAACTGAAAGGAGCAGTCCTTTTCCTTTTTTTACTCCTGCACATTTCTCTTTTACCGCTGATAAATGTATCTTTTTAGCAACGACATCTAAAGGAGAAGATTAGATAGCACTGATTCAAGCATGCATTAAGTAAGGGTATTTGCAGTTTTCAGTTCAGTTTTCAGCCAGTAAAAACTCAGCTGAAGTATCAGTGTTTTTAGTGTTTCTTAGCATCTACATGTTGGCATGTATTTGGCTGTGCATTCTCTTTGATATTGTCTGACATTGCCAGTCTTCAATATGCACCAGCCTTTTCTTTTATTGGCCTTGTGCTTTCATCAGTGTCTGTGTCATAATGATTGTGTTAATCTTTTAGCTCTTCTGACCTCTTCACCTCTGTGCTGAGCCTGACTCTGCACAGTTGCTCTGCCTGCTGTTCCGGATGGACCTACTTCCACATCAGGCTGTTAATGAGGCGGGGGTGTTCATTCAGGGGCTCTTTGAATGGAGGGCCAACCATTTAACCCCACACAGTACTCCCTATGACCTCCATGTATTTTTAAGCTTCACCTCATTTCATGCTGAATAAACACCTACGTCTGACCACCCTTATGGGGGTGAACCCCATGCCTTTATAGTGGATTAAGCAAAAAAAGTTAAGTATTCAGCAAATGGTGGTCTTATAGTGCTGGGTGGAAGAAGTGTGTATAAGTAGTACCTTTAACCCTGTTGGATCTCAAAAAACCTTTCTTAAAAGCGTGTTACTACAGAGACCAAAGTGTTTTTGACCCTTTTATTCTTGCAACCTACTTCTCCTGGATGTAAAGGGGATAGTGTAATTTTTCCTGTAAATAAACATGTCACAGTTTGGACTCTTGGTGTGTTTTTGGGTTCTTGTTTTTATTTTCATTGAGTTCACCTGTGTTTCATTGTGATTGTTTTCACCTGGTCCTGGTAGTATTTAAGTCCTTGGGTTTTC
>JBAMHV010000017.1:5402895-5421347 GCA_037177535.1 Pseudomugil gertrudae | reverse complement strand
GCCCCACACGCTAAATTCTAGGCTCCACGCGCAAATTAGTACGCGCAAATTGAGATCTTAGTAAATCTGGCCCTAAGAGTTTTACCACGTAATGCTTCATTTTCTGTACCTGCTCTTGCTATAGTAATGGAGTCAGGCGAGAACTGCGATACAACCGTGTTTTAAAATACGGGATAACTAAGAGAAGTGGACCTTCCCTAAAAAAAAGGGAAGGTCAGAAGCTTAAAACTCATCTTTGACACTGAGGGGGAGTAACGATGTGAGAAGCTATACACCAAGATGGGCTTGTTTTACCATTAGGACCACCTCTCATGCTGGTTTAGAGGTGTATAGTGAATTAACTTTAACCACCAGAAATATTAATAAAACATGTTTTCTGTTGGGAAGTCAGAAAATGGGGTAGATTTTGTCTAGAAATGAATCAGCTGACAACAATCTTCATATACAGTGCAAGTGCAATATAAGAAAAATATTTTATTTTTGCATGAAGAGTGGTTTTGGTGTCTACAAAACGAATGACAATGCAGGATGAAAGAAAATGACACCACTAAAGAAAACTTTACAAAAACATTATCATACATATTGATACATGGTGGCCTTTAAATATATTTTATAAACCTTTTCATTCAGAAAACCTGCTGCATTGGGTGATGGAAGAATAAGTGATTCTGTTGCTGCATATACACATCTTACCAGCAGTGATAGCAATAACAGCCTCTTCAGAACTATATCGCACTCACAATGTATTAATCTGATATTGATGTGCAGTAGAGAGGCATTTGCAGCTTTCATTGTGCATTATGCTTTTAATTTTGCAACAGCACGCCATTTTAGTGAAGTAATTACATATTTGGCTGTCAATTTGACAGGCATTAAACTGTCCGCAGACATCTGCTAGGCTTCTTCTGGGTTTCGTCATGACACTCTAAATTAAGGAGAGATTATGACCATAATGGTGTTTTCAGCAATAGGCATATCTGTTTACTGAGTGTAGAGTACAGCGTGTTTCCAGCTCTGAGATTAAATGACTTTAAACCTCTTGAAAGTCATGCCTTGATTTGGCTTAATGTTGATTAAATGTCTGTCTAGACTCCTTAGAGTCATTTGAGTAGTTTTATTTGCTAATGGAGTCAACCTCCTGGTGAAAATGTGTGCTTGAAAACAGAAATTGAAAAGAGAAAAAAAAACTATTAGGTTCTACTTTTGTGTGCTTTATTATACAGATTCCAACAGGACTGTGCACACACAGTCTGTGATTTTAACTGTTCAGATCTGTTCACTATTTGCAGGATGATATCCGCTAAGCCAGTCCATCAAATGTCCAATTTTCTGTGGATGACGAGGAGGAGGAGAAGGGGGGAGGGGGGGGGGAAGAAGTCACAGCCAGACAAAAAGTTGATACTTTGGGTCAGCTCTCTCTTTTGGTGGAACTCAGCTGCCAGTTTGAGCAGATGGTACACTAACATACAGAAGAGTCCTTTCCCAGAGGAAATGACCCAATATTTGGCAACAATTTCAGAGATATCATTTTTGAACAAGACTTGCATTGCCTCAGGTTATTTTCACTGGATATCATGCAGCAGGTTGAAATGGAAAGAAATTAGTCCTTCGCTCACACAGACAGGAGTGTGATTTCAGACAGACTTTGGTAGCAATTACATCACCTATGACCCAACTAGCTAAACTAACCCCATTTAAACAGAATAATGTCAAATGAAGGCTTTTGAGGAAGCCTGGGGTACTTAAGGTGGAGCAAATTTGTTTAAGAATGTGAAAACCTCATTGATTTCCTTTCCCAATACCAGATAGTATACAATGATACAGTTATTAAACATCAGCTTAAAATTGTGCTCAGTGAATGAATATGCATATCTGAATGGCATTAGTTTCCTTGAAATTTAATCAGTTTTTAAGATTAATTTGACTTTCATGAGTGGCATGGTGCTTTTAAAGAAACAATTTCCTTAATCCAGCAGTGATCCAGCAGGTTCTGTTTTATTCAGTTTCATTTAATAGTGAGAAGCTGAGGCCAGTAAGGACATAAAGTATTTATTTCAGAGTTGACCACTTAAGTGAAAATATTACAGTAAATTGGCAATTAAGGCTGTTACTTGGGTGTTGTGCTGCCATGTATTTTGGCTCAGAATATGTGTCATTTGAACTGTTCACAATTAGATCTGTTTGTAAATTGTATTTTTGGGAAGCATTTGTCCTGGATTATGTGTGCGCAGCAAGTTGTTTTATTTGACAATTTTTGGCAGTTTGAACTCAAAATCTCAGTTTTTACTACTCAAACTATCGATCCACTTTGAGGCTTGAGAAGCCTGTAGGGCTGAAATAAACCAAATGGGTTTGAAATATTTATTGAAAATTCTCTTCATAATCTTGTTCCTTTGATACCAACTAGCAGAACAAAATTTGCAACCTGACGTTCAGCAGAGAGCATATGAGTTTCTGAGATAAAGTTCTGCTGGTGGTATGCATGTCCATACATACACACTGTGGCAACACATTCATTTGAAATAACGAATACCTCGAGTACCTCCCATTTTAAGAAAAGTATTTTTTTTTATTGGACAGAGGGTGGATGTTGACCGGAAATAAACGAAGTACACTTCCTGCTTCTCTATTTATTTGGCTACAACTTAGAAAAACACATAAGTATCGTTTTCGCTTCAGTTTTGATTATATTTTTTAAGTACTAACAGCTGAGGAGGAGAAAGTATGGAAGCAGAGGGCAGAAGACTGCGCATATGCATCATTGTGAGTTTTACTGTACGTATTAAAACAGTTCTTATTGGGTAAAATGGTAAATGTTGTTTGTTGAAATCTGAAAAAAAACTACAAGCCATTGCCAAGTGTGAGCATGGTCATGAAATTAGAGGCTTCTTTCAGGCAAATTTAAATCTTAAGCCTTATGTGTGCACATATGTATAACTTATATCATACAATATGTGAAAATTATTGTATTGCAAATGCTATTCATTACCAGGGGACAGACAATATCATTGTTTACAACATGGTTTTATGGAAAATTGTTACCATAAAGAGATGTAATGAGTTCCATACGCAGTATGTGCCAAGTATGATACATTAGATATTAAAGGGTTAACATAATGTCAAGGTGGAAAGACATCAGCACAGATCTTAGAGAAGCAATTACTGCTATTCATCAATCTGGGAACAATAATAAGGTAATTCTCAAACCACTCGGCCTATAGTTTTACATTAAGATAGTTATCTGAATATAATCATATCTTAAACATAATTAAACATAACTATCCCTGAGTGGAAATAACTGGAGGTGGGTATCAATCTTACCTGAGTAGAGTACCCTGATGTCAGACTGCAATAAAACCAAGACTCTACAGATTTCTATATATTAAAGTTCATGACAGTGAAATAAAAAAGATAACATACTGGTCAACTACATTGTATTTGGAAGGTAAAAGAGAAATGCTTAATGCTAAAAAGAACAATGTAGCACATCTAATGTTTGTAAAGTTGGGTTGAAATAAACCAAAAGAGTTCTCCAACAATGTCCTTTGGACAGATTTGTCTAAAAAGTGTTTAAGAAAACTAAACATGATGTGTCTGTGCAAACATATTTCAACTGTCAAGCACAGTAGTGGAGGGATGACGATTTAGGATGGATTTCTATGTAAAGGATCATGGTGGTCACTGCAGTCACAAACTCTGTATATTGGTATACCACAAAATACAATGTTATCCTCTGTCTGACTGACACCTAAAGCTTGGCTGAAATTAAGTCATGTAACAAGACAATGGGTATGGTTACATGATGTTTCTTTTTTAATATGGAGTTAATAATAAAAAAAATTCCAAATTAAAGTATAATTTTTTAGTTTACATGGAAATAGTAATAGTAAATATAGGTTTACGTGGAAACATGTTTATTTGCCTTCTCTTAATTCCACTTTATATCCTGGTGTTATGAAGAGTTTTGATTGGACAGAGGGTGGACGTGACACACTTACGTTGACCGGAAATAAACGAAGTACACTTCCTGCTTCTCTACTTTTTGGCTACAACTTGGAAAACCACATAAGTATCGTTTTCGCTTCAGTTTTGATGATATTTTTTAAGTACTAGCAGCTGAGGAGGAGAACGTATGGAAGCAGAGGGCAGAAGACTGCGCGTACGCATCATTGCAAGCAGGTGCAGAATGACCAATGTTATCTAAGAGTAGAATAAACATTTACATAGTAGAGGAATTAGTACAGATTTAAAATGGGAATAAACCCACCACATACTTAATGCAGAATTACGTGTTTACGTGGTCATTTTTCATCTCTTCAAAGCAGGTTGAACTTTTATTCAGAAACTGACAAAGAAATAAAACTTATACAACACCAATGCTACAAAGTACAGCAGCAAATCAACAACAGAATTTTAAAAACAAAGAAGGATTAAGGTGTTGCAATGACCTGATGTCTAATACGTACCATATCCTGTGTTGTTTTTCATCTAAATCAGAACTTACATGCATAGCTGGGATTAATCACCGGGTTTTTCACCACTCTCTGGTGAAATCTCTAAATTTAAAGCAGGTTTAGTTTTGTCTTTTAATTTCTGGTGTACTAGTAAGCAAATAAATACATCTGTTTCATTTAGATTTTAAAACTAGTAACTGATGATAGCTGAATAAATTATCAAAAGGAACTTCTTACATTTTCCCCCTTTTTGAACATGTTGTAATTTAGGGAGCATATCAGCATAAAAAATGGTTGTAACATTTTAGCTTCAAAGTCAAATGTGAACTGAATGTGTGATTGAAAGCTTTTAACAACATCATTTTACAATTATATGACCAAAACGTGTATTTTCTGTTCAACACTGACAACCCATAGAGAGAAGGCCTTCGTTAACCGTCATTGTGCTTTCACTGGTTTCCTGCCAAGAGAAGAAGTGTGGTTGAAAGTTTAACTTAAAAAGTGCCGTGCCTGCTCAGCAAACCCTCCTTAAAAGTAATAAAGAAAAAGATTTCTCAAGGGGAATGGGTGAAATTAGCTCATCACAGCAATAAAAGAGGGGGCCCCTATTATTAGGCCTATCTCCACTTTCTGCCTAATGTAGTGTGGAAAAAGC
The DNA here is from genome assembly GCA_037177535.1 of Pseudomugil gertrudae. Classification (NCBI taxonomy): domain Eukaryota; kingdom Metazoa; phylum Chordata; class Actinopteri; order Atheriniformes; family Pseudomugilidae; genus Pseudomugil; species Pseudomugil gertrudae. The sequence continues at coordinate 5,416,238 of JBAMHV010000017.1, read as the reverse complement.
TCATGCAAATGCTGTGCAACTCGAGTGAAAGGCACAGTGGCTTCAGCCTTTGCACTCTACCGCCGGTTGTATAGACACTGAACAAGGATTTAATGCATACTTTGCTGTAGAAGTGCATCTCAGTTTCACTGCATGAGAGATCGGAATGGATAAATTACACAATTGCCTAATATTTCATTCACTTTGTCATGATTTACTCCTCTTTGATTTAGTCTTGCACCATAAGCTTGTCAGGGACAAACACAAGTGTAACCTGTAGGAAATTAGACTCTTACAGGATTTATTGATGCTGCTTTGATGCAAACACTATTCTCGGAGGGTGTTAAAGATTGTTTTCAGGATTTAAAGGGAGCTACTTCCTCAGTACATCAACTGAAATTGAGAGTAATTATTGCTGAGGCTCTTTACATCTAGCAGATTTTAGCACTTCTAAAAGGAGGAAAGATAAACAAGACTAGAATTAAAGATGCATTTTGCCCTGTGATCTTAGGACCACTCCCCAGTGCTACTCACACGTGAACACACACACGCATATTCACCAAAACATTGCCCCTGTTTGGCATTCTGATGCAGTCCCAATGCAGGCAAGGTTTGAAAGCTTGGTTAACCAAGAATTCTCCAACTGTACACATCATTAAATCTTCAAAATATATGAATTGTTCACAGCTGCAAACATGCTATAGCAGCATCTTACTGCCATTGAACAGTAAGTGTATTTGGATAACTGTGTGTATGTTTTTTTAGTGTATGTGTGCACATGATAATAGTATAAATCACTTCACATAGTCAAAATAATCTGTTTCAGAGGGCAACACTGGGATGTTTGTAGATATACTTTATTTACACCAAACACTGTTTTGTCAGGATGTTTGTAAAAAAGACTTATTAAACGCTCTCACCATTCCAGTAGTTACATGTTTACCTTTGGTGCTAAGGGCTAGAGTAAAGAAATGGTCCAGTGACTATATTACTTCCCAGACCATAAGCTTGTAAGCTACAACAACATGGAGCGATGGCATTACACCAAAGTCTACAAGCTGTGTTGGACTCTAGTGTCTAAAAGAATCAAGTCTCTGTGAGATAATTAGGCTAATTTAGGATTTTTGACATGACCACAGACACTAGCCAGCCATAGTGGTAAATGGACTACATCTATATACTACATTTGTAGCCTAGTTGCCCATCACTATCATGGACATTAGTTTTACCCTTCATGCAGGTGCACATAGGCCATGTTGGCTCATTAAAAGAAATGTGACAGTTGTCAATGCTTTAGGACAATGAAAAAAAACATTCAGAAAAGCAGGCGGCAGATTTCTGGAGAATATTTTAGGAGACACATTTCTGTGTGGACATTGTTTTCAGATTGTAGTGCCATCTGTGTGGCTTTTATAAAGAGATTTTTTAGTAAACTACACTGTTACACCACCAAATTTTATTTGGTGAAGAAAGGGGAATAGCAAGTTTTGAAAAATTTACATGAGGAAAAAGCCTCAAACTGCCTTGTTGGTCAGTGTTTTTTGCTTGCTTTGTTGAAAAAAAGTTCTTAGGTTAGTTTACATTATATGTTTCTCTGCTTGAATCCCTAGATTTCTCTTTGTTAATAAGGATCTTTTAATACCCTCCACCTGTTTTATTTATATACATTTAAGGACAACCTCATCCATCAATCTATAAACCGGATTTTGACTCCCATTTTCACCCTGATAGATGATGCTAACACATCTCTAAATAGTTAATTATATTAGTAATAATACATTACAACTAAGGAGGTGTGATAGTGAAAGCAACTGTATAAAAAGCATGGTTTTAATCATCAGCAGTACACACAATGCTTTATTTGCTCAGCTGCACAGATAGAATAAAAATCTGTCAAGTTGAAGCCAACAATTACACAATTAACCCCCATAATGACTTGTAGCTTAGTCTTTTTCCAGTTATAACACACACAATTTCTTTCACAATGTTGTGCCCCAGTTTGTGTAAGAACTCATTTGCACTTGCTTGAGAAAACTTTTTGCGCTCTTCAGTTTTAGCCTCATGTTGAGCTTCTCCAGGTGATGCAATGCAGAAGTTTAAAAGTCGGTTGCAAAAATTGCATGAATAAAACACACAAAAATGGGTATTTTAGTATGGTATTATTCTTTTGAATATTTGGTATCCTTCCCCGAGCACCAGAGATAAAGCGGTTTTATACATCTCTCAGAACAAAGCAGAATTAATCAAAGCCCAATGTTGTGACAATTGTGACTCTGATCTACTGGCTTGTCACTGACAATACAAATGAGGAACAGTTAGAGATTTTAACTGGGGTGGCATTAAGATGTTTGTGGGACAATTTTACTGTTAGAGGAGATATAAAAATCAATCTGCTATAATCCCCAAAAACACGCTCTGGTTAAAAGGTTAAAAATGTCCTTGCTCTTATCTGTTGTTGAGAGAAAGGACATTTTTAACCTATTAACCAGAGCGTGTTTGCAGAGTGCATTTGCATTTTCCTGGAAAGTCCTTAAATAAAAACAAAAGGAAAGAAGATGATTTTTAACTTGGACTCATTATGACTTCACTTTGTCCATTTTCATCTGGTTGGCTGCTGTATTACAGTAACCGTTCCTTTTTACTGGACAATCTTCAAGGAGGAAGAAACAAATTGCAAGCCAGTAAAAATGGAAAACATGAATTAATTAACTACAGAGGGTTTTCTGTGGGACACAGCAATAAGATTTAATTTACTTTATTTGTAAAGAGTAGGCAGATGCTCAGAGCCACTCTGGGCTTGTTCGTTCCAAAGGAAGAAATGAGGACATATACAATATGAGCAGAATGGATTCTACTATGCTGCACATCACTCTTTGAGCCACAAAACTGAAGTTTAACCTCCTCCCAATGAGGCCTAGTTTTTTTCCTGCTATCTGACATGAACCAGCTTTAATAAATTAATTGCATCTTCACAACTGCAAGGGCTCTATGCATAATCTTGATGTGAAATCAAGGCCAAAGCAAAACTGCCAGCATTAATACATATGTTACTGTGTCAGAGTAAGCATCCCTAAATGGACATGTCTTTCTGAAAGAAACCACATATCTTCTACGGAAACAAGATCAGTGTCCCAATTCATCTCAGAATGATTAATGTATGATGGGTATCTGCTAAAGTAGAGACTGAAAAGTAAACCTGAGCACATTTACAGATATTTTCAGGTGTTATGCAGATGACTATCTCAGCATCCCATCAGCTGATGGTGACAATCAAAAGCTCAATCAATGGTCAGTCAGGATAATTGTGGGATAGTCTCCAAATTTACCATAGAAACATCATGAAAATCCAGAAAGATGTGAAGGCCAAAATAGTATTTGATAGGAAGAGTGAATATTTCACGATAAATGCTCTTAATCTTCATGGAAAGTATTAGGGCCTTCACAAGTAATTTCTAACAAAGGCAGAGTCAAAGTCTCCTTTTTATTTTTCACCAGTCAGTGTTTCTGGTTGATTCCTAAAGTTACATCACTCACTTCATTACACCACTCTTGCAAAGGTCAGCATGCAGCCAGTGATTGTATGATGCCCTATGGAATACTGTTCATTAGAGATGTAGAGGATATGTTCATTAAGCATAGTGATGGGATGTTCAGCTCTTTTCAAAGATTCAGCAGAAGAGCTGGTGCTTACATCTTTAAAACCAGTGATCCCCAAACCTGGTATAAGCATAAGTCTGATATTCAGCCATAATTTGAGTAAGATGTGTTGAGACAGGGTCGGTGGGACAGCAGGCCTTTCCATTCCATTGTGGTTTAGGATAGATAAAAGATTACATAAAATGTAAAAACAAATAAAAGATGAATGGAGATAAATGAAGAAAGATAAAAAGAAATAGAAAGATAAAAGAAGAAAAAGTTTCTCTACTTGGTTGAAGTGTTCCTTTTCTTGTTTTAAGGAAGACAGTACATACATATGAGAGTTTGTGTCTTACTTGGCAAAAACTAAAATGAAATGACCCAGCACATATTTCAGATCTTAGCCAACAAATGATACTCATGCATTTAACTGGTTTATTCCAGATATGATCTAATATCCCAGATATTCCCCAAGGACAAAGTAGCTCAAGCAAGAAAACGCTCCTTCCAGTCTGCTTTTTGTTCTTATCCTGGCTTCTGCTGAATCAGAACCGTTTTCTGCCACCATCTAGCAACACAATGTGGCCTGGTTTTTTTCACAGAGCTCAATGGGTGTAAGGCTGGGCGATTAATCAAATTTTTATTTCAATTACGATACGGGTTTTCAATGATCATAAAAATAAAATACCGGTAGGTAGATTTTTTGCTCTCTCGCAATGTACTCTCGTGCTGCTTTCAGTTGCAATTCGAGCGTCACTGGCATTACAGCGCTCTGCTATAAACCCCTCCCATATGGGTATATATATATATGTATATACACACACATACACACACACACACACACACACATATGTGTGTGTGTATTCGAAAGCCACTGTTTGATGTTGAAAAAAGTCATATTACTAAAGTTAATGGATCTTCGTGTTAAATAATAGAGATCTCAATTTCAATCAAAATAATCGTTATTATAATTTTTGCCATAAACAAGCAGCCCTAATTTCTAGTTCCAATGCGATTAAAATAAAGATTATTTCTTTCTTGGGTTCACCAAATAGCAGCTGATTAATGAGACAGAACAATGGTCAGAGGCTGCTTCTGATGAAAAAAGTGGACAAAACATTGTGACACAATATAAGTCTTAATTTTCAAAGCAGTAAAGGAACACCTTACTAGCTACCATACAGTAAACCTCTTATTCTATAGGCCTACTTGTAGTAAACAGTTTATTTAATGGTAGACTACTGAGTAATGAAATAATTCACAGACGTGAAAATAAATAGAAACTGCGGCTTATTAAATATCCACGAGCCAGATGGATCTGTCAGCGTTATCAGGCCAGGTTTAGGAGGTTGTTTATTATGGAGAATTAATATGTTACCTGTGTCACAACAACTTGTCCACACTCTTCATCAGAAGTGCCATCTGACCTGCTGTTTCTTTGTGTGAACCTGATGAACCTGATCCGCCAGGTTGGCCTCACCGTTTGATAGACTCTGTGAGAACATAAATGATCCCTCTTCCCCTTCTGATGGTTTTTGTTTTCTGGTTTATTTTTTAACCACACTTAATTAATCATTTCTGTTTGTCTGTCTTCTCCAAGGACTATAGGAGGCATAATAAGCTGGTTTTCTTTGAGTGGTGGCTCTACAATGAAAAACAGCTGATCAACGACAAATCACAGCCAAAAGATAAAGAGTAAAGACAAATGAAATATCAAATGCAATTGCCATGTTAGGCTCCCTTTTTTATCCAGCAGCATTTTAATTTTCAATAAACAGCAGCCTACTGAGCAGGTATAATTAAGTCACAAATGGATGGATACTGGAAATTGGAATGTGGGATCATAAAATCATCTCAACTAAAGTTTACAGTTTAAACACAAGCAGACACAACAGTAGGGCAGCAACATTCTTGGTACTGTAAACCGCAAACCTCTTACTTAAGCACTTAAACATACTTCCTCTAACATGATGTCAGGTGCATGTTATTTTAACTTGCTGCTGAAAGGGATGAAACTGAGCAAAATAGCTTTATTGGGCTGTGTGCCCCCTTGTAACCATGTAATCAGTGTCTGTGTTTTGTTTTCACACAAAACTATCAACATTTGGGATTTCAGAGGACAAATATTGTCCCTGTATCTGTCTCCTGCTTGATTCAGGCTGCTAAATGTCTGCAAAACCATGGCTTTCCCTTTGCATCTCCTGCTTCGGTGGAAGTCCTTGCATAATTACATGCCTACATGGTTCCCAAGAAGTTGACCTTCAGAGGCATGAATTGGTCAACAATTCATTCACATAGCTTGAGAACATGTTCCTATTAATAGCTAAGTAAAAATAATTCACAGAAAAAAAGACAATGAAAATAAATAATGATAATACAAGACATATCAGATCTAAATTGTAGGCTGATGACCTTTACAGTAAGGGTAGGAAACATACAATATTTTATCATGCAACAAACAGATTTCTGTCACATTCTTTATTAAGGTAAAACATTAAGAAGCATAGGATTTTAAAGAAGAGGACTATAAGGTATAAACGATATTTCCAAATGAATTGGAATTTCAGTAAAAATGTTCTGAAACATGAAAATGGTCTTTAAGCTTTATAGTTACAAGTGTGTGTTGCAACAGCAAAAAAAAAAGCTGGAAGGTTCTTTTATTATTCCTTTAATTTCATCGTATTTTGTGAAATCAAGTTTTACTCTGAATAAAAGTTTATTTATTGCTATGAGCATAAAAACAGGACAAATATTGTTTTTATATTCAACACTACATTTGTAAAGTAAGTCTAATTTAATAAAGACCCTTTAGTTAGAAATATGGAAGCAAAATGTATTGATGCTGAATTTAAATCTTTTTGTTTTAAAGAGGACTGGATAGAGTCTTCATGGAGTCTTGGTGAGCAGAGATGGGAGTAGCAGATATTTTTATAGGTAAAGATGGGAAGTGTGAGTCAGTCTGGAGGGAAACTGGAACAGAAAAGGGTTTTTAAGAACTCAGACTGGGTCAAGATGTAAGAAAAAAGCTGGAGTAAACCTGGAGTAAAGGTATCATGTCAGTATTATGAATGAAGTTAATGTGACAGTTTGGGTCCATCACAGAATAAGGGAACTAAACACTTTTTTAAACTTTTATGCCAAAACTATTTGTGTAGATTTTTTGCAAACTGTCTTTCAAATAGTCAAAGTCAAACATGACTTTATGTAACTGACAAGATTGTCCTCATTAGCTTATTGCAAAATCTGTGATCCTAAGTAAGCCATGTGGCTGAGGCTGCGCAGGCATCCAAACAACTGTGTTAGCCTACCTTCTACTTAATATCCTCTTGTTTCTACATGGTCAATCATGGACCGGTAACCTTAATGACTTCAAATATTATAGCACAATAATTCATTAAGTATAAAACAAAGACCATATTATTTTATATCACAAATCAGAGAGCTTAACTAGAATCTGATTATACATCTCAGAGAGTACCTAAATCCTTTGATAAATTGACTTAGCATTTTCTACAGTTTGTATGCGCCTTTACATGTGTGCTATTTTTGTAAAAGGCAAAGAGTAATGAATTGAAAAGTGAATCAAAAGATTCTGTGTGTTTTTTAAAGACGTGTCTTGTAGGACCAAACCGACAGAAAATCAAAGAACTCTGCAAGCTCCTTCAATTTGAAAGAACTGTTTTAGTCTCTGTCAAATAACACTGGGTCTGATTTTATTTATTTATTTAGTTTTTTGCTGGGTCTCATCTCATCTAGCAGTTGTAGCAGTGAAATCCAGAGTCTCCATGTGAGATGTAGTGGTCAGGAAGTGGGTGTTTTTGCATTTTCATTCAAAATTTGCATATGCGGCGGACTGTTGCCTCCATCAATGTCATTTAAATGTTTAACTAGCGCAGTCGTTTGACATTGGCATGATCAGGTAATTAAGTTCTTTTATATTGTAAAGCTAGAGGTTTGCGAGTGAGGGTGATTTTTAGATCAGCAGGAAGGCAGCTGAACTGAGGGCTGTCTCCTTAATTAACTTATAATTTAGAGCTGAGACAAAACAAAATTCTGGAAAACTTAAAGCTATCCAGTAAACATTTTTATTTTTCAGCCTCTGAAGATATATGAAAAAAAAATGGCTGGGTTCAAACCTTCAGTTTTTATAGCAAATTGCCTATTTTGTCCTAATAAAGACTACCGGTAATAAAAACAAACCCAATTAATAATCAGTACAAAGAGAATCTACAGAAAAGGATTTTTCATATTTTATTAATGGGTTAAGGGTCAAATAAAGTTTTCAAAATCGGATGTTTCTGCCCAGTTCTTCTTAATGCAGGCATTAAGGAGCAATAGCATGAGCATAATGATGTATTTCAACAAGTTGCACACATGAACCACTTTTGGACTAGTATTGGCCCCCAAAATGCAAAAATTAGTGCTTTTTCTCTTCTATTCTTTTTTGTTTTTGTAGTATTTAGAAGTTTTTCAAGCAAAAAAATAAAGAAAACACCTATGATGAGGGGGACAACAAACATTTATTTGTATAGACAAAAAACCCTGTAAATATACCTGATCAAATAGCCCCTGACCCACTATTTCATTGGAACTTTAATGACCCCCCCCACACACACACACACACACACACACACAATTGCCAAAATACAGAACGTTTTTGAACATCAAAAATAAACAGGTTGGAAAATGCCCTCCAGGGTTCAACTGACCCTGACTGAGCACCACTGTTTCCTTGGTTTAATGACAATGGTAGATTGTAGTTTTTATAGGTTTTCACTTTAATGTGCAGGTATTCCCTAACTATATTTAAGAACAGGGGTGTCTAAATGATTATTGGGTACAGCATTACATAAAACAACAATCCAAAGAAACCTCCGAAGAGATCAGTTATTGCTATTTTTGACTATATCCACCAGACCATGAGAAACACTCATGCTTATGTGTCCTCACACTCAGAGAGGAACACATTTTGAAAAATACGGTGAATATCCACATTTTGTTTGAAGAGTCTTTTTTTTCCTGTAGAAAATACAACCTTTGAATGCATTGGTACCTTGCCCTGGAACATTTTTCTTTTTTTGTAAGTTTTTTTTCATTGATTTTCTGTTGATTTCTTGTACCATTGCCTATTGCTTTCTCTAAATGCTAAGATGTATTGCTTTTGTCAGAGAGCAGAAAATCTTGGCTTTGCAAAGGAGTAATTTATTTATATTCATATAATTCTCAGTGAGGCTAAGAGAGACAAATTGATATTACTTAGAAAGCACAAAGGACAGTTTATACATTCCATATTGCACAGCTCCAATGTTTACTTCACTTGGCAGCAACAAATTATATCACTACTTGTGGAGATCCATGATTTGAATCTGTCGAGAACATGTGCACAAGTCATTTAACGTGAATGGTTTGGAAAACGTCCATAGCATCATTTATTAAACGCATAATTTGAAAATCTGTCATGCAGCCGCAGCTTTATGACCTTGTTTTTCTTTCAGCAGAGCAGCCTCAGATGCATGAAATGTGGATCAGTTGAGATTGCAGAGCAGAGTGCATCTCTGAGGGGCCAGACCTGGTTGAGCTGGCAGCACACAAATTATTCAGGCATGGATGCTGAGGCGCATTCACACGTTGGTGTCACGTAGAGTTCAAAACCTAGCAGCTTTGCCCAGGTGGACTCTGAAACCGCTGCAGATAGCCTGAGGGGCTATTGGCATCTGCTAATTTGAATTTGACTGTGTAGGTGTTTCAATGAGGAGCATTGAATAGTTTGTAGTCAGGGTGTGGAAGCTTTTGAGCAAATGAAAATAAAACATGCACAGCATTAGATATTTTTAAAGGCTCTCTAACAAACTTTTACATCATTTGTCAAAATGTTTGTCACTTTTTATGTCATTTAAAAAAGCCAATGAAATTGTAGCATATATACTATAATGTCTCCATCCATCCATTTTCTACCGCTTATTCCCTGAGCCAATCCCAGCTGACATCGGGCGAGAGGTGGGGTACACCCTGGACAGGTCACCAGTCCATCACATAATGTCTCATTTATGATAAAATAGTTTTAGTGGGAATATTATGCAATACTCCATGTTACTGTTATGACTAGTGCAAATTGGACATGTCCTACACTCACTGATAAGAACTATTCGGCATGTATGAAAATGACATTTTATTGTCACCATCAAAGGCAAACATTATTGGTATTAAAACATTTTCAGGTTAAATTTGATCCTGTTGATTTCCAAGGACCCCTATTCTAGGGGAACTTTGTGTTTTGATGATGCTACTCTGTGTCTTCACTTAAATTATGTGTGTAAAATTCAATGTGCCCTGGGAAAATGCATTATTGAACATTACAGTATAAACCTGTTGCTTGAGCACAGATGTAAATGTTACCCCTAGCTTCATCTGGACCCTGGTGGGAATTGTTCTGGATACAACTGTGATCTGCTTCATGCTTAGGTCAGATGAAATCTTTTGTTAGTGGGCACCAAAATGCAATCTGTCTTTTGTGTTTCGGTTTGATTTTACACCTGTAGTACATCTATTACTAGCATTATCTGAAATAATACAATCTCAGCTCCAGTCTCCCGTAAGCCCACATTGAAAAAATGGATATAGAAAATAGATGGAAGAATAGATTGGTAAGATAACATATACAGTTACAGAGGCAGAGGTATAGTGGTGGCACTGGCCACCTCTGATATCTGATAAGAACCACAGGAGCCATTTGACATTTCTCTGGAGGAGAACTAAAACATCTTCTCAGACACATTTGGATAATCAGTGTCACTACATTACCTGATTTGTAGTACATTTACTGATTCATTTTATAAAACACCCTCAAGCTCACAACTTTGACACCTCTTAGCACTTTCAAGAGCAACCTGCAACAAGTTATTCCTGATCATTGCTCTTTCTAAGTATTACAGATATTGTCCCCTTGTGCAAGTACAACTACGAATGTTATGTAGGCTGTAAACCTAACGTCAGCTTAAAGTTAAAAGTTGTATATTTGCACCAGATTAGTTTTAATATTATTTGGGGGAACTATATTATAATTAATTTCTACCGAGTGTATTCAGGGAGCATACATAAACTGATTTAATAAAGATTTAACATGGTTAAAGTGTACCACATCTAGTTCTGTAAGTCAAAAATAATTACTACTACTACCACTGTGCACCAAAAACAGCTTGCTATACAATATTTTGAAGTTCTTATAATATTTTCACTTGGTGAGCCATATTCCTTATTAATGTAAAGTCGGTTTGTTTTTCATGTATTCCACAGTTATTACAGCCTCTTTTTTCCCCCTATGCGACTTGTGTGTATCTATGTGTATACCCTATGTGTATTTTGTAAATGACACAAACCTGATGTTTTTTCAAGTGACTCCCAGGCTACTTTGATATGCAGTCCTAAATCCAATACCTTTCTGATCTTTAGCCATGCAACTTCTGCCTGGACAGCCAGATCGCATCAACTCATCCTACAAGTCCCAAATAAACATAACGGTTCTAATTATCATTAGAAAATTATTTATGAGTTTGCGTGTGTACATAGGAAAACTAAGTTTTAGGTTTCCAAACGTCACAGCCTGCATTTATTTTTTTTTGTTGTTTTTTTCTTCAGAGGTGTGTTGTTTCATGCAAACGCTTTTTGTTTGCTTGTTTTTACAATCACAATTGCTTTATTGTGTTGAGGAGCAAAAGAGACGCAGCACTCTGAGGTCAGCTGTGGCGTAAACAAGCTAGTCATTCTTATTGGCTAGCATGGATTCAAGTTATGCAATACACCTATGGGTTTGGCATGTTTACAACAGTGTTCAACAGCGTATATATGCGGGTTTGTGTAGATGCAAACTTTTTAAAAAACGATCTGGTGTGTACGGAATTATTTTTGAAAATGGAGTCAGGAGGGGGATATCCGTTTTTAAAAATATCCGGTTACACGTGTACATGGCCTTAGACTCCAAAAGACTTACCTCTGTAATCCTGCTGCTCCTGGACAGGTTTTTTGTTGTTGCATGGATCATTTGCAAGAGACGAGGCAATGTCTTGTATATTCAAGAACATCCCAGCAAGCAAATTACATATATAATGCTTTTGATAGCTACAAGTATCACAGGTCTTTTGAGAAAAATTCAAGCAGATTGTTTCAGTCACTATCTATGTTTTACAAGCACAGACCATGTTTGTGTTTTGGTAATTCAGGTAAAAATAATAAATTGTAATTTGTGCCATCGGTTTATCTCTGCTGAAAAAAAAAATCTTATCATGCAGAATTTATTCAAAATGAAACTTGACTCCAAATAAATATAATCCACTTGATTAGAGAGTGATTGTGTCCTCAACTACAAACTAATCAAAACAATCAGAAGTGCTGCTCTGTTACATAACAAGTGCTCCAAACGTAATACATTAAGCATGTAATTCATCTTCAAATTAGTTTCTGAGAGCTTCATCAGTCATTTACTTTTCCGATTGTCTTGTAGTCTTTCCTAGTTTCTTCATGCACATCTTCAAGGGTCCAAAAAAACATAACTTAAAACAACATATTTAATATAACTTTCCTGAGCTTATCAAATGATTTATTGACAGGGAACTTACCTAAGAAACACCTTCATATAGTTACAGACCATAATTATTGCCACATTAAGCTTGCATTTATTTCAAGTTAATTGAAAGGATTTTTTAATTAAAGCTGTGTGGGTTGTCAAAGGCAAATGTAGTTAATGACTTTGTTTTAAGCTTTTATAGTAAACCCAATAAATGTACATCTGTCTTATCCAGTTTCCATTGTTATCAGTGCACTTTTTCTTACAAAATACTTGGAAATCGGCACATCAAAAATGCAGCATGATATGCAGATATGACTGAAACACGATTTAAACTCAGAGAGGCGTGAAGAAAATGTTGAGAAACAGGCAGAGGAATAGAGCTATCATAGATATGATATTCATATAATCATTTGTAACCACACAGCAGGAAAATGGTTAGCACTGGTGCTGCTCAGCAAGGTCAGTGGTTAAAACCAACCATTTTCCTGAGACTATTTCAACCAGCCAGATGTCCACCTATTGATGCAAGTATCTGACCCCCCACTACTCACATAAAAGTAGTCCTTCCTTACCTCCACCAATAAGCGTGAACTTTGACTCTATCACACTGGCGCCTAAGTTGCCCGGAATCTTGGTGTCATGATGGACGACCAGTTAACCTTTAAAGTCCACGTTGCCTCAGTTGTCCGTACTTGCCGTTTTGCTCTGTACAACATCAGGATGATCAGACCCTTTCTGACAGAATACACGACACAGCTTTTGGTCCAGGCTTGTGCCAAACTCTGTCCGGTCTGCAGAGTCCTTGTCTACTTTTAAGAACAAAAAAGACTCAGCTGTTCAAGGTGCATTTAAGCACTTAGCTTAACTCTTCTATTTGACTTAGATCTATCCAGCACTGATGATATTGGGAAACAAATAGGAATTATATTTAAAAAATAATAATAAAATAATAATTGCCTCTAGCTCTTCAGGACAACACCAGTGTATAACCTGACTTGCAGCAGTCTGGTACTTATCAATGCTCTTCCCTGTTGTACATTTTTAATGCATTTCTAACTGAAGAACATCCATCCATCCATTTTCTACCTCTTGTTCCCAGAGCGGGGTCGCGGGGGGGCTGGAGCCAATCCCAGCTGTCAACGAGCGAGAGGCGGGGTACACCCTG
>JBAMHV010000017.1:5354833-5381573 GCA_037177535.1 Pseudomugil gertrudae | reverse complement strand
AATCAGAGTGAAATAAAATGAAGTGAAATGAGCGACAGAGCTGAATTGATCATCTAGTCTTAAAAGCCACCGAGAAATTTATCTTCAATCAATGTATCTTTTTGACTTTGTAAGTCCCCACTCATTTGAAATGATACAACTTTTACGTATTTGATATAACACATGACAGTATTTGCTCACTAAGAGAAGAGTCAGGGCAGTAGATAGCAACTGCCTATCCCTAAAATCCTGAACCATCTTGGAAAAAAATCAAATAGTGTATTTTTGCACAAATTGGGTTTGCGATTTTATTAAATTCCATTTCCTGTTCAGTCTTCATGGAGGAATACATTCATTACACAAGATGGAGGATTGGCGTACAAAATGAGACCTGATAATGAACTGCTTTTTTCCTCTAACACAAGGATATAAAGTTGAGATATGACCAGCTTCACTTAACTGTAAGATGTAACCTCTGGCTAAAATACTGAAGCCTTTAGACCTCATTTCCTCTCAAGATTTATACTTTGTCATTACAGTAAAACCTAAATAGTCTGATGTTATTTATCTTTACACCAGCAGCACCTAATTTCTCTCTACATGCTTTTTGCATTGTACATGACATCCTTTTATCCCACTGTGCATGCATAGACACATGCATAGACATGCAAGTGCACACACACTAACCAAATGCATGCAGTAAAATGTGTTGCTTCAGCCATCTAAAAATCAGATAAGAATATGAGCTCTTTAAACTCTCCCAGGGAAGTAAAGATAGAAACACTTGTGTTATGTTGAGAGTTTCACAGAAACGCAGCTGAATCTGACATCATTTTAGTCATTTCTGAGTTGAATTACGTTCTTCGTTAAAGTATGTATTACTTGTAAGTATGACAGCTGCAAAGCCTGGCAACAGCCAAAGGCTTTCACTCAGTCTGTTGATGTCATTCAACCAGCCAGGACCAGAATCATACCTTCAGGTCAAAAATCAGAGAGGGATGCTGTGCAGTAATCTGCAGGCAGAAGAGAGCACAGAAATGAAGGGAAAGAATGCACGGAAAGCAGAAATAAGTGATAATCTAAACTGCAGTGGCATATTAGAGAATTTTAATAACACAAATGATACAAAGACAGAATGTAGAATGTGTAATGGATGGATGATTTATATCAAGATTACAGTGGATTTGATGCACAAGGACTAGATGCATTTTACTGAGAATTTATAACAAAACAATTAACTTACTGTGTTGTTATTAAAATCTTAAATAGCCTAAACATATGCAGTTATGTTATATATTCAGAACAAAATAATCCCAGACATATTCAGTTATGTTCTCTATGCCCAAACATTGGGCAGACTACAAAAGCCTGAAGTGAATTAGGTGAAGATGAATTTTGATGCTGAAAGAAATGTCTCCTTTTGTTGTGCTTGAGCCAAATGATCTGAATTACTGCAAAAAGAGCAGGAAGTCCCATCAGCATTGCTAAAATGTTCTCTCTCATCCTCTCCTCAGTAGTACCATGGTTTGGTTTGTCCGTTCTGAGCCACCGTACAAACATGCCTGTACAGCATTAAGTACTGTGTGAGCAAAATAACATTTAAACAGATTGAAAGGCTGCTTATAATGTAAAAAAAAGATATTTATTAGATAAAAAAATATTAAAATAATAGTTCTTTAAAAAAAATACACAGCCACTAAAATCTACTTGATAAATTATTTCCTGTGGTTGTTAGGGAGTGTTTTCCTCTTGTTACCATAGCAACAGGGTTCACAAGAACCACTAGGTGTCATTATTTCTTGTGAAGCCAGTTACATGGAAGTTGTCAGCTGTTTGATATTTGACTTTGATCCAGCTAATGGCCGCTCTGCTCGCTTTAAAACTCGAGGATTTCATTGTCATCTTTGCGTCTTGAGCAGAGTAGCTGCATGAATGTAAAATATAACTGCCTGACCTTGCAGATTCTTGTTTGTGCCAGTCTACGGATTTGTTCATATACATGTCGCTGTAATTAGGTGGCCCGGGTACAACCTCTCGCCCAGCGTTGTGGTGGTAATATCTGACAGAGGCTGGTCTTTATGTGTGCTCAGAGAGCTGGCTGGATCTCCCGTCTTCTTCCCCTGTGGACTGATTACCAATCTGACTAGTATTTCATATCAGCCTTATGGGAGGAAATTAGAGGATTAGTAACAACTTCATGCTTATTCCCCATGTATCTTCCAGGCTTCCAAATCTTTTGGAAAGCATTGTTATTTTAAGTAGCTTAGCAATTGAGCATGGAGGCAAGCTCAGATGCTCCCAAGTCTTCAGAGATGCAGCGCTGCAGCTTTGTGGTGCTACTGCTCCTGCTATTCGTTCATGATGTGAAAATGAGCAACTGAGGGAGGGCCATGAAGCTGGCTGCCAGGACCTCTTCACTCCAATCCTTGGTTCATACATAATAGATAAGTCACTGTAACTTACAGTACAGGGGCAGAACTAGGCTAATGCCGAGATTTGCATATTTGTGCCAAAATCCATAATTCATGAACACACAGCAGGTAGTGATCCACTATGCAAAGCGCCACCTTGGTCCATATGATGCTTGTGATAACTCAGAGGTCAATACTCAACATGTCCATCAACTACACAGCATAAAAAGGGAGCACGGAAGCTGTTTTTGCCGAGCACTTGGGAGCTGTGGCCTCGTTATCAAAAGCCTCGATGTCTGAACTCAGCCTTTGGGAAAGCCTCATTAAAGGAAGAAAGAATCTGATGACACAGTCACACAACAGGTTGTTTCCTGCTTAATTTACTGCCCTGTTGAAATAATGGGACAGAGTTGATGGGGGGAAAAAAGAGAGCAGTGACACCTGAACAAACTTCGCAAGCAACGTTTTTTTCATCGATAGGTTGAAGAAAGCCGTCCGCCATCATTGCCTGGTGTTATGAAATACATTTATCATTCTACTTGATGACGGGCTAAATTATTTATTCATTACTTTTGTTCTGTGCCTGCCACAAATGAGGAGACACACACGAGCCTCATCCTTCATTATTTGTAATCGTGTATCACGCATCCTTTTTTTATGGAAATATGCACGAGATAGATAAGACATGAATTTTAAGCATTTAGGAAATTTAAAACTAATCAAAAAAGTTGAAGAGGAAGATGATTTTTTGTTTATTTTGAAGGCAGTATAATTGAGCGGTTTTCCACAATATAAAGATGTCCATGTCTTGTAGTTTAACTCAAAGCTTTTGCTTTTGTTCTTATTTTTCCTTGAAGCAGCAGATAAAAACTGTGGAGAGGAAAATGTCAAGCGATGCCTGGTTCTGTTGTGTTCAGGTGAAACACCTAATAAAGCAGTACAGACAAGCGATTCTTTGATACCCAACCACACTCTGAGCAAAACCATCAGTTATTGTTAAACTTTTAACAGAACTAAGTTGTTGAAAAGAAAATAGAAAAAAAAACCTAATTACCAAATATGTCCAGAAGGTCTCTTACAGCTACAATCACCGGTGAAAGTAATTGTTTCACATAGACTCAGAGTAGGCTCCAGAAGAAGCTCTCCGAGCGGTATTAATGACGTCTCACTCATGCTTGAAGAAGAATTTAGCAACAACCTCTTGAGGCTGTGCAGTGAGCTGTCCGTGGTGCTGAATGAGACTGTTCATCTTGAGGTTTTTGGAGGTAGAACGCCCTGGTGAGCACGTCTTTTTCCCACCTCCAAGGGGAGTACTGCTCATCTCAAACTTGAAATTGAACTTTGAAAGATGCTATTCCCCTGCCAAAGGTTTCCTTAGCTTAAAGGCAGAGAGGTGGCATAAAGAGCTGTCCAATCATTTTGTAGCTCTAAATATAAGAATCTGTTTTACAGCAGGCCTTTTGAGCAGTTTCTGCTATAAATTTGGATTTGCAGAAGAAACTATGGTTTTGTGTGATTGCCAAACCTTGTTGTTGGGGATCTTGCATCACAGATATCTGATGTTTCTTGTTACTAAGAAGAAAATGCTGCTCACCTTCAGAACCCTGATTTTTACCACACAGAATAGAGTTAAGCTGTTTTTTCATGGTTTCTTCTCCTAATAAAACAGTGTTTTTCTTGCATTCCTGCGGGTTTTTGCAGCTTTGTCAGGAGATCCTTCACATCTTGGGTGCTTTTTCAAAATAAAAGTCAATATCATCAGCAAAACATGGAATATGTTGTTAACCTATTAAAATAAACGGAATATATTCACACATACTTGTCCTCTGATTTTCTTTCTTATAGTTTGAAATAGATTTAAAAGATTGATTTAAAAGAGAAAACCGTGACACAATTGTTTTTGTATTATGAATGTAAATTTAACATGTCCAAAAAAAGAGTTGGGAGAAGACTAACTTATTTAATACGACCTCTTATTAAATATGTATACACATTTAGAGATATAAGCATATTCATCTACAAAGCGCAACGTGTTTGTTATTGTCTTCTTTTTCATGACATTATAAACCATAAAATGACAACACTGTAATGTTTTGAAAACAATTTTAAAAAGTCTTTATTAATCCTCTGAAGGGAAGGAAATATACAGAATTATGCAGTGTTTAATCATTCTGTCACTTAATTATTTGATTTTCATCCAGACTTAAACCATCCAGCTTTGCTAAACAGAGTAGTTCAACTAGATGCTATCGCTCAACTTAAACTCTGAAGCCCTTTGCTGCATGTTATTCTCAAATCTCTTTCTTTTTCTCTTTTTTTTCCGTCAAGGAATCAACTTAAGAAAAAGAGGGGGAAGAAAGCCATTGGTACTAAAAACACTCCCTAATAAACCGATGCACAGGTAAAAAGTCTGTGGGAAGTTTTACCTTTTCAGAAGGAAAGAGGTTTTGGGTCTGCTGGTGTGCACTGTAAAAGGGGTTAAGTAAAATGTCACATTCTCAAATCTAAGCAAGTGGTTTCTGTGCCCTAAACCTGCCATTACAGTCAGTCAGAATTGATACTAAAAGAAGTCATGCAAAGAATGAACTGCAGCCTCCAAAACCAAGTCAAAGTGGAGTCTAATCTTGAACTACTTTCTGCAACAGACCTCCAAATTCAGTTTAAGGATTTTGCCTTTCAGACACAAAGCAAGTGGTCATGAACTTCCTATTATCTGTCAGATTATAATCGGGCTGGAAGAGGAAAAGAAAAGAGCAGGAAACTCTCAGGCTAATTCAATATAAAGATGTGTTTTATTAATGCATCTGTTGATGTCATGCTGTGCATTAGCCTGCACATTCAGTGTTTGTCCTTACTATTAGAAAACAATGTAAATAATCTAGCTGCTGTTTTTACTTTTTTTATGGTTTCATTTCAAATCTGTGTTTGTGTGTGTCATTCATCCACTAAGCATCATATTGTCGCCATGCCTGGGAATGTCTCCATATCCCCACGTTCCCCCTTTTTTCTATCGTATGTCACATTCCTTCAGGTTTGGGGAGTTGGTGTGTAGTAAAATGCTTTCTTTCTGGGGATAACTTGAGGCTGCTTCAACCTGATGAAACTGGACAGACTTTTGGTCCTTACCTTCAGAGTGCCTTTTTGTCATGTGGCTTTCTCTTTCTATTATATCCTCTGGAACTGCAACAGGATTACAACGCGTGGGCTGTGATCTGCTGAAGTACAGTGAGGACCGGCTGTGGCATTTAATGTCAGCTTTCAAGGTTTTAAAGAATAATTCACTATCCCCTTCCAATCAATATATAGGTATCAAAGTAGAGAAGAAGTTGCTTCAGCTCAGAGTGAGAAGAAGTTGCTTCAGCTCAGAGTGAGCTCATGTTGTTTGGTTTATTGCTTTGAGGGTGAGTTTACAGTGGATAATAAAAAGTTGAACTTCCTTGTTTGTAGAGTCATTTTTAAGTAAATACTGAAAGCTCCCTATATTCAGCTTTTCAAATGTGGGCTTTTTACTTGACTTCTTGCGTCAACTTTCATTTCATAACAACAACATTTATGCCTAACCATTTAAAAATGGAGGTCCCCAGATTCAGGGTTGTTTGGGAACAGATGAACTGTGCCAAAATGGCCATTTTAGAGACTTGGCATGAATATCTGTACTAAAGCTGCTCTAATTTTAGCCTCTTTAACTTTATCAGAGTGGACTTTTGTAGACACAATGTTCATATATTGCAATGTGTACATTTAGATTTTAAGAGCTATAGCTATGTCCCAAAGAAAAGAAAAAGGAAATTCGAACATGTCTATGATTAACCCAAAGACTCAGGACAGTCATTCATTTGAGTCAGCTGCGTTAGAGCAAGGATACATGGAAAGCCTACTCATCCTCATTGGACCGAATTACGTACCGCTGTTCTAGGATTTAATGCAGCTCCATGTTTTGCTTCAATACGGTAGAAACAGAAGTTGTACTGCAACTTTTTCTTCTCCATTGTTTGTCATGGAAAATATGAGAAACCATGTCACACCTTTCCACTTGGACAGTCGTAGTAGTGAAGACAAACATGATGCATCACTAATTGTATTATCATCGCATTGCGGCCATCACAGTTGTGAGCTAATCAAATTTGTCTGCTCACACTTATCTCACAATCAAATCTAAAGTAAGAAACAGAACTCAAGGGAGCTGAGTGAATGAGTGTTGACACATAATGGAAAACTTTAACTGGCTCCTTAGTCACTTTGTTACAAGTTGGCTGTCTCAAAGACAGTAATCTGTTAATATTTTTTTAGTTGCACTTGCAGAAACTTATTTTGGATGCTCAGCATGAGGTGCAGGATGTCTTGAGAAAGTGGTTCAGATTCATTACAGCTACTTGCATGAAAATATTGACCTTCAAACTTGTTTACATTATAGACGTAAACTGCCACTTGGCTTATTTGCAGAGAAACATCTTATCAAGGAACTAGAGGATAAAAAGAGAGATGGCAGACCTCAATATTTGCAGTGCAAATATATTCATAAATATGTCTCCTATTGGTTTGGAGGGTTGATTGATTTTTATGTGTTCAGATTAAAAACTTTGGACCGAGTTCTCACTATGTTTTCCACAGCAACAGATGTAGTTGCAATTGCCAATGATTAAATGCAAGAAGCACTCCACATGGGAAAACTCATTGCCCAGCAAATTAAACCATTACCTCCCCAGTTGGAGTTAAATATAGAGAAATGACTCATTTAATGTCTGATTACTTCCGAATGCAGCCATCTAAACAATGGCAACCAATTCCCGTGAGCCAAGTCTGTCTCTCTGCAGAGATAAGGACAACTGCTTGTTGGTGGGGGGGTGGGGGGGGTCACACTGAAGTTTATTAAAATACGCACACTGAGAAGTCAAAAGAATTCATCTGTTCGGATTCATTATAAGATGACTCTCTAGTCTAAAAATTTGTCTTCATTATCCAGCCGAGCACCAGGCAGATAACGCTGCCTCATTTGCTTTCCGATTCCCAATTTTCCCCGAACAATATTGTGGCATCTCTTTTGTGTCGCTGTGGGGAAGACCAGCAAGCCATTTTCAATATGCAAGCAGGATTACAAAGGTTAATCGTCAGTTTAAAGCTAATCTTGTTAAATACCGACCAAAGCATGATCTGTGCTGGAGACGGATACAATCAGGCGAACTCCAAAACAATCGTCTATCTAAATGAAGTGAAAGATGGTTAATCTCAGCTTTACAGCAGGAATAGATGAGGAAAGAGGGAGGTGCATCATTAATGTCCCTAAATTTTGTTATTTTATAGAGCTGAAATAGTAGCAACGTTATTGCAGGTTTTTAAGCTCAATTAGTGTGTGTTATCTCTCAACCTCCACCTCGGCCAATTGCAACTATAGCTGGAAAAGGAATGTGCTGTAATTCCCATGTATCCTCATTCTTCTTATGGAGTTTGGGTAATTATGCATTTTTAATATTACGCAATCAAGGACAAAAATCTGTCAGCCTGAGTCTGGGGAAAATGAGTAATTAATTTCCTCCCTTTTTTTCAGTTAGTACAGAGGCAACTGGGAACACAGGGTTCTAGTCATTATCTGGTCTGGTTTGGTTTATCATGTTTGCTAAGCTGGCTAATTAAAATTTCAAGCTGTAGCATCTTTCCATCATACAATGTTCATATTTGTCAAAGGTGGGATACCAGAACACAGTGATCATAAAGACTTTTAGAAGTTTACGTAAAGTTATCCACACATGCAGGCATGGTCTGTGAAAAACTGTCACTTTTATATTGTAAGATTTTTTTGTTTGCTTTTATATATAACAGAAATATAATCTTTACCGAGTATCCAGATTAAGTAAATCCCATTTTAGGTGAACACACAAGATATTACACTGTCCTCATTTACTAATCAAAACTCGAGTCAATGCTGAAAACACTCTTCCTGCTTTCATAGGAATGAAGATAGTAAGCAGCAGTCAGGTTCCAATCAGCACGTGTGTTTGACTAATTGGTAATCAGGAAGTGTAAGCAATACCATAAAACAAAAGTTTCAGCCGCTTGCTTTATTGTGTGTAAAGTGTTTGGTTGTGTGTAAACAGATTGTCAGTGATTTTACAGAAGCTTATGTTACTGCCTATCTGTCTGGAGGAACATTTTCAAACAAGATTTCACACAAGTGGAAAAGCATTTAAGACATTTGCAAATCCTCCCAGTGGCCACAGCAAGTTCATGTAAAGGTCAGACCATGCAATACTCTGGGACACTGCAGAAATAAAAAGGCAAGCACTACATCTCTATCTATGCAAAGCTCTTAAGTTCAATATTACAATTAGAAAATAAACTGCAGATGTTTAACTGTGCCGGGCTTGGCAAAAATGGCTTATGTCCACCTGACATCAAATGTCATGCTGCATGGGGATGGAAGGCTGATGATTTGGGCTTATTTTGTAGCCATAGGACTTCCTGTAGTGTCACGGTCAGAGACGGGGGTGGCAAGATGGACCCAAAAGCATACTAAGGGGAGACTGAAATAAATATGTTTATTTGTAACTAAACAAAATGATAACAAGGCTTGGTCGTGGGCCGGGGATGAATGTCTTGGAATGCTAGTGTTGGTTTGATGCGAGGAGGTTGTGGAGTATTGCTGGTGACAGTTACACAGCAGGGCGAGCAGGCAGCAGGTGTTTGCAGGCTGAAGGGAGAGAAAGTTCCAGGTCCAGATCTAGGGATGTTATGCTCAAACCCATCTGCTCGAGCACGCATCGAGCATGTGACATGGAAGTGTTACGAGCATTGTTTCACCACGACAAAAGTCACATGACCACACTAACCGAGGCCTCGTTACATTACCAGAGCATGTCGAGCAGACTAAACGCTCAGGAGACTGATCGTGGGTTATTGAGAAGCACAGATTCACATAGAAATAGACACACATACAGTAAATAGCCTGTCAGGTTGGTTTTATTCAGGTGAACTAGTTACTTGGTTAACTAATTGACTCCCGGTGGAATTCCGCTTTTGTCATGCTGCAGCGAGTGTGAATCGGTTGGAACAGCGGCCATATTTCTGGCCGCTGATGTCTCATCTCCACCTGTGTGAAGCTGACCCCATTCGCTCCATAATAAAGTTATATCTTACAAACTAAAGAAGCACAAACAAATACTTTAATGGCACAAACCAGCACTAACGATTGAGACTATTTTTAATGTGGTTTGCGAGAGGTGGGGGTACACCCTGGACAGGTCACTAATCCATCACAGGGCCCCGCCCCAGGATATATTTATTATATTATATGAGTAATGAGGAGTTAAGGGTTCTTTTAAAATATGCAGCGGTGTTGGTCTTTAAGTATTAGATTTCAACATAATCATGGTCCCTAAACTAATTTTACCTAACAGCCCATTTTATCATTTATATGGAGGCAGAAGGACACATTTATTTGTAGTAGAAAATATATCATTTTATTGAACACTGTCAAAAATGAGACCGGGATGATAGATGTGCAGTGATCACTGAGGAAGTCTTGTTAGCGCTTCTCTCTGACAGATATCCACAGCCAGCAGATGGAGCTCTTTTAATGTGTCGAATGTTTCTAACACAGTGTCATTTTCAGGTATCTGTGTCAAATCTGCTCAATGTTTCATGAGGTTTCAGTTTCACCATCCCTATCCAGATCCGCTTAGGTTTTCCAAAAACTGGCAGCAGTCACTGAATAAAGAGAAAACAAAGTGAGTTTCTTGCAATGAGGTCACAGAGCAACTGGCCTGATTACCACAAGAATGAGAGACAATCTGGCAGACACTGGAGCTTCCACTTGTTCTTAAATATGCTGGTGTAATGAGCAGGACAGGTGGTGGCAATGAAGCTCCAGACTCCACCCTGGGTTCCCATGGCAGCCTGCTCAGCCCTACCTGTGGGATCATACACACACACACACACACGCACACACACACCACAACCATGACATGTAGTCATCCGGTTGACCATTAACTCTTCTGTTTACCAAAGTCATCTAAAGTTAAATGTAAGCCCATCTGTCAGCTAAAGCTTTGCTCAAACTGGGTCGTGCAACAGGAACATGAACTCTGAGGTCCTCAAACAGGATCGAAGGCAACCTGACTGTCAAAGGTCTTTATTTAGCCACAGTTCAAGGGACATTTGATCCCTATGCTCCTGCATGTACAGTTCCTATTCACACTGGTGTCATTATGAAACAACTGATGGAAGGAATTACAGAAAGCATGAGAAAAAGTTTGATTGTACAGAAGGTATAGGACAGTATATTGCTAGAAAGTACAGTAAGCTTACATTATTTATTTGCAATCTGAACGTTTTGAAGCGGACGATTCGGACAAAGGACATTTTGAGAGCTTCATAAAGAAAATGGGAGAAATTCTCACGCCATCCACCAGAGATGAGAGACTCAAACGTACAGGAAATAAATGCTTCATGGCTTTTTGTCAAGTTTCAAATTAGATAAGCTCAGTCCAAAACATTGTATTTCCCATTAACCTAAGCCATATACGGTCTCTCGGGCTGGACTTTACAATATTGGAAAATGGAATCTGCTCACCTTGATGGCAAAGGCAGTAATTCCATTGACAAGGTAAACTCCTCCAATAAAGATAAGCCCCTGAGAAAAATCAATAACCTGAACTAATTTCAAAAGGAGTCTTGTCTAAACAAACACAGTACCAAACCAAACATTCTTAAAAGACCTTTCCTTTCCATTGATACTGCTCACCAAGGCATGTTTGCTACACTGCAGAGTAACAAAGTGAGGCAGCAAGTGATTTCACAGATGCCCTCTCCCTGATTCCTTTTATTCCTCCATTAGGTCTCTGCTCATGGGTCCACAAACTTCTCTAATTAAGAATTCGTCTTCTGCAAATTCACCCATAAAATGGCCTCTGCTGCAGAACGTGGGGTGATAAAAGGAGTTATTGGGCCTACGACCTCCTTTGCTTCTTATCTCCTATAAACACTTCAGTTGGTTTTACAGGGCCACGGAGGCGGCGGAACGAGCAATAAGCCGAAGGGGAGGTAGCGAGGGATGCTGATGACTTATTCATGAATAATGGCGCAACAAGAGGGCGCGGATTAAATTGACAGTGAGAACTCCTCACACTGTAATTTGTTATGTAGTTCTGATGGGACTTGTGTCGCACTCGAAGCTGATTAATCTTAGGACTCGGCTCTGCATTGTGATGATTCTTTCTTTTTTTTTCTAAAAAGCGAATATGGAGTGCTCGAGCTCTTTTGGGGAGCGAAATAGAAAATAATGGCACACACTCATTAGATTTCCCAGGGTCCTAACATTAGCTTGTGGATTTAGCATCACACCAGCAGAGACAAAGCTCCACTCTGCTATGAAAGTCACCCTGCTGAAATGACATGTTTTATTCCCTCTATCTTCTTAACCTGATTCTGTCACAGATCAGGAACTGCACATGCTCAGATAGTGCCATTAAATCACAGCTTCTTTCAGCTTTATCAATCTGAATTCTTCACATGCTGCTCACCTTGTGCCACTCAGGTGTTCTTTTAAAGGGCTTTAAATTCAGTTAAAGCCTCACCTCATCTTAACTTCTGCGATGAACTCGTGATCTAAACTGATGGCAAATCTCACTTTCCAAGGCTGAAAACAAGAAATGGGAGCCGGAGCTGCATTCAATCTCCTCCAAACTGTTGTCTTCGGCAGAATGAACAACGGAGAGTATCGAAACACTTTTTGCTTTCCTTGAAAATGTCTGAAAACAGAACCTCGCTGCCAGTTGAATCTCGGTTTGAAAGCAGATGTGAAGCCCAGCTGGCACCAGACGTTTCTTCTCCTCTCAGGCACACGGAGAAGCAACAGTAAAACGCAGCTTGGCGATACGTAGGCAAATCTGAGAACAGGCAAATGTTGGAAACAATGATAGAACACACAACACGGCACAGTGACATCGAACTAGCATGATTTACATCTCCCCTCTGTCCAGTCAAGCCTCAGAAGCACTCCCTGCCAGAGATGTGAAAACTCGGGATGCGGTAATGGAGCTGGAGATTGTTATTATAGATAAACACTTCTGTTACGATCCAGTTTGTGCTGCAAGTAGGAAATTACAAGGCTGTTTCTCAATGATGAGCACAGAGGCAACTGATTTTATTTGCCTGCAAAGTGCCAGTGGGCACGATCACAATCAAATGGCAAATTATGCTGTGCCGCCTGTGCCACTGATGGTCACTTTTAAAATATGTTTCTGTCTTTAGTTTAACCGAAAGCTGCAAGGAAACAGTTTACATTCCTAACTTTGGGTTTGTAGTGGGTTAATAAAGGAAAAAAAATAAATGCACACAGAACATTAATCAGAATCAGCTGTGTGTTTAATTATTTCACTCTTTTTTTTAACATTCTTACCTCACCTGCTGCTCTGTGGGAAATCCAGCAGGTAAAGCAGAGAAAAAAGTTAGAATTTTCTCATCTTTATTCATGATATCTAATTAATTCAGTTGAGGATGAGCCAGATTGAGCCATATTGTGTCCTGCAAACGATTGTTGCTTCTCTGCTGCATACCCAGCAGAACATTCTTCAGGTATCTACAAGTAGGCAGGAAATGAGACGGTTTGCTTTGTGCTTCTTCTTCCTGAAATGATGAGACCTTGGATGAAAGGTAAACACAGCTCCTGTAAAGTAATATTCAGTTTTATTTAAAACAAGAATTATTTTATCTCATCTTAAAAAAGGTTAGTCACATTTCTAAACAAATGTGTACAACAAAATAATTTAAAAATAGATGAATAAATGGGTAAAATATAAAAAAAGGAATGTTGAATTGTACAATTCTAATTGTATGCTCTCCTCTCTGCTTTTAGGTTGATAAGGGGCTGACTTGTGTAGCAAAGAAATAATTGTATTTTTAGAAAATCTCTTTGTGCTCTTATCATTTATGTTTTAATAGACCTCTTTATCTGACTCATTATGGGTTAGAATCAAACAGGCCAGCCTGCAGAAATATTAGTTGGGATCTTATGTTTCTCTTCGTGGACTGATTAAATGGAAGGAGGCTACTTTGTACTTCAGAAAGAGGCTTGCAAACTCTGCAGTGCATATGACAGAAAAAGGGAACAAGATGCTGGGCTGCTAACGGTTCATTATTCATAACTTGTAGTGTTGCCATTTTTTTTTTTGGCATATTTAAAGGATCCATCCAAACTTAAACCTGACCCAGAACTAAAAGCTGTCGACTTGTATTTCTTTTCATCTTTCCATTAGGCTCAAACTAGTTTTCCTAGCTGGTGTCATTAAACTTATTCAAACATATTTCTAATTAAGCGTACATGATGGAGAATAGATGCAAAAATCTTTTGTGGTATAAGGGCTCTATCTTCTAGGGATTGCATTTATTTGAGAAAAACTGGATAAACATACTGCATAAAAAATATTTTTTATGCAATGAGAAAGCTGTTGATTTATCCTGCTTCCTTCACACCACATGCATAATTGCAAGGAAGTCTTTAATGTACATACAGTTAGACCATAATGAATGATCACAGCAAGTCAATCTGCTTTCAGGTTTGTAATAGTTGCACAGACAGACCTAAAAAATTTGTGAACTTCTCCTTTAATCAAATTTGATTGTTTGATACGGACACTTTGATTAAAAGAATGACTTGGCTAGTTTTAAACTTCGCACTGATAAATGACTGAGCCACCTCAGCCTACGGGGTCGGATCCCTCTGATTACGTTACAATCGATAGCCAGCATGTGAAGCAACAACTTGAATTACTTATGCAGATGAAGTAGCTTGATACTGTGAAATTTCCAGTCCAAGGTCAATGGCTGCAGCTAAATGACATCCTTGAAATATGTAGATGTCACTGTAAGTCTGAATCACTTCTCATCTGCATTTACACTTGCACTTGACTAATGTCATTTACATGTACTGCACAAAAAAAAAATACAGCTAATCCGTTTTTTTTTCTTTTTGTGCAAATTTGGCTCTCAACTTGTGTTAATTGACAGCTAGCCAAGTAGCTACAAACATGACTTGAGCATTGTCAAAGCAGCTTTCTGTACTAAGCCTGTTTCTGCCTTAGCATGCTTAGCTTCAGATGGCTACGTGCATTGTGCTTTCCCTCTTGTGTATTAACTGTTTGCATGCATGCAATATCCCACTCCTGCATCAGGAAGGGCAATAACCAATGCTCCAACCTCTAGTGTGAGCAAACATGGAGCACTCCATTTAGAAACAAATTTATGTTGAAAGCATTAACATTAGCTTGCTAACTGCAGCCTGGTGGTGTTGAATCAATTCAGCACTTGGCAGCCAGCAGCAAACCACAGAAGGTCCAAATACTAAACCTTGACTTCTGTGTACTGAATACATATTTGTGATGGCGGGAAAAATACTGGCAGATTTGTGTTGCGTGCTTTCCAATAGGACACTTTAGTGCCAGAGCGTGAAAGGTTTTCCAAGTTACCGAGAACTGCACACGCAAGCAATAGCTTGGGGAAATCAGCACAAGATATCCATTTAGTGCATGTATACCTCAGTTAAAATGCATTTAGTAACTGACCCAAAGTAGGGCTTGATCTTTATTCAATGTGAAGGTGGGACTGGGCTTCGTGTATTAATCCTGCCTATGAACTGGAAAAAATGTATGTTGTTTATTAAACATCAATGCAAAAGCATAAAACTCACTAAACATTGCGTTTTCTCCAATTTTCTTATCAGCACTTTGGTATTTGTGCCTGCATACAGCAGGCCTTCTTGTGGTGTTTCTCATTAAACTATTTATCATGTTGGCCTCATCAAAGATTAAAAGTGTCCTCGTAGTTCATTACAAGATGCCATGCTTTTTATTTGATGAAGTAATTCATCCATAATGTATGTGTGTATTGCAGTTTTGAGGATGCCTGCAAGACTAGAGAAACACATCGGCATTCCAAAGACCTACACTATAAAGGGGTGGGGGAATGAGGTTAGTGCATTGCTTTTGATTACGTCGGCATTTCACAGTCTTCCCTCTGCGATAAACTGCAAAATAATTGCTTTACATGGAGAAGATCAGACTCATTGTGAGAACTCCGGAAGGCTTGATGGGAGAGGCATGATAAGTGTAGCAGTAGCATTAAATTTGGCACAGCAAAATTAGCTTTATCTTTTGTGATGAGGAGGCTCTAGTGCTAAGGGAATCTTGATGCAGCGGAAAGCATAGGTGCTTTATCAGAAGTGGCAGGCTGAATGAGGCTCATCAGGCCACTCTCTGATTGAATTCCTTCTCATAGTCTGTTGTTGGTCCTGATGGGCCGCCAAACGCTTTCCTGAGTGAGTCAGTGTCCCTACGATTGGTTGCCTCCACTCATCCAAGGGTGATGAGCAACTCAGCCTATTTTATCTGCAAAAATGCCTTCTGGGATTCCAGACATTGTCAGCTGATGCTTGAAATAAATCTCAGAGCATTGACAAATGTCAGCCCTAAAGGGGAGGGGTTCTGGGCCAAAGTGTGCAGTGGGGTAACAGAATAAAGCAATCCTGCAGTGACTGAACAATGATATATTTAGGCTAGGTGGCTGGAGGGTTGTTGTCACGGCAAGGTTCATGTCAGTCCTCAGCTCACTCAGCTCCATGTAAAGTCATATGAGATGTTTGTTGGTTTGTTTATTCAAATTTGGCGAGTACAACATAAACATATATTTGTTTATGAGGCACAGGCTCTCATCAAGTTGGGTGGCTCATGCTCGACGTGTGCACAGATGGCCGTGGGCAGAAGGATTGGTAATTGGGAGAGCCAGCTTTGCACACTGAAACATTCTGCAGGGGAAAAAGAGCTGAAAAGATTGCTATAGAGAGAAAGTTTAACTTGGCGTATAGAAGATCACAGTTAAAACACTGTAATTAGTGCCTGAGGCCACATGTGTCTGGGTGTATTGGCAAATGACAGATTACACCCTTTTCAGGGCTGTTAATGAATGCCTCTGCTGACATGTGGGTGTGGATTTGGTCATTGTCTTACTCATACACTCCACAAATAGTCAAATATTGCTTGCCAACAGAGCTGCCTTGTAATTTCCTTCCGAAACCAGAAAAAATGATTCTCTATCATCAGTGCCGTCATATGAAATGCTGCTGAGGTGTGGGATTTTAAACCATTCATTCAGTGCATAAAACTTTGCGGACATTAAGGGGAAGTTTCTTATTTTCTTCATTGTTTTTAAAGAAGTAACATATAATAAATTCATTTTTGTAAAAGTCTATACAAAACCAGATTTTTAAAATACACAGTAGTCCAACAAAAAAAATCTAATAGATTAAGTTTCTCAAAAGTGGGTTTACAAACCAAGATGATATGATTTCTGTATAATCAGTGGTGCTTAAAGAGGCGTTTAATCATGTCTACGTCTGTGAGATGGACGGTAGATTTATGCAACATGTAGCACAAAAAAGTAAATGTTTAAATGTACGGTGGATCATTTTAAATATTCTATTTGTGGTCCCTACAAAGGCCAACATATATAATAAATCAGATGCGCAAGAGGGCAATAATAAATGCCTGTGATTTCCCGTTTCTCAGTTGATGCTTTAAAAAAAAAGTGGAATCTTTTGTCAAAATAAACAAGTTTTAATCCAAATATTTTTGAAAATTGAGGACAATGCATCCTCTGGACTGAGGAGAGATGGATCATCTGACTTGTTATCAGCAGTTAATTCAAAAGTTTGCATCTCTGATGAAATGGTGGCACATCTGGAGAGGGAATGTCAGTGTCAAAATATATTATCATAGGAGGTCTTGCACATTTGATGAAGACAATGGTGAACTGGATGCACACCTCTGATTAGAAGGTGATAGGAAGCCAAGAGAGTCCAGCATGGTCTTTGTTTGTGAACATAAAAAGAGTGTGAATAATGGCTCTTTAGGTGCTTTAGCATGTATCATGAGCCATGTCTGTTTTGTCCCTGTCATGTCAGTCTTGTGGATATGAAAGGAATTATGTAGAGAAAATGGTGAAATGATATGAAATTAGCTTTAGATGCTTATCCACCAGGTGGCCCCAGAGGAGAATATTACTGTGATGCTGGTTTTGTTGGTATTATAGAAACTTCAGCTGCCATCTTTTATTCTCCTGGTTCAAATGAATAAGTGCAGTAGTTGTGCAGTGAACTATGTGCTTATTAAAGAGAGATATCTTAATCCAATTTAAAAGAAATCAAACATTTCTTTATGAATTTCCATAGTTATTGATTTATTTGTTTGTTTTATTTATGTAGAAATGTGCTTTAAATAAATTCACTCAAAATTAGGACTAGGACAAAAAAAGGGCTGTGCGGTGTAAACAATACAGTGAGTCATCCTGCTGCTAGAATACTACTAGATTAATGAGTAAAACAATGTTTCTGAAGATTAAATTTAAAAATAATTTGGGGGTACTTTCATATGAATGTAATGTCATTCAGAGATTTACGGAATAAAAAATCCTCTTGATTCAGAGAGAGAGAAAAATGAAAGCACTCTGAAATAGCTGTGATGTTTTGGCCCTCGGGCAGCATTGAAAACACTTGTGCTTCTGTCGTTGAAACCTCTGCATGAATTCCTAAAAACTGCTGCCAGGGAACACAGTTAAATGAGGCATAAAAATATAAATAAACAAGATACAAAAGTCCTGCAACCTTGTCTCAGGTCTGAGGCTTATTTTTTTATTTGCCAGGTGCAAAGTTCTCCTTTGTCCCCAACTATTATTTTATCTGCACTGTTATTCATAACTTCTCTCATATGTTTTTCCCATCATTTGTGGAAGAGTCTGCCAGAGGATCTGAAGGCAGCTGAAATTGTTGAAGCTTTTAAAAACCAACTCAAGTCCCATCTTTTTAACAAGGATTTTTATTTATGTTTCTTTTTTTAAATAAAGCTCATGAAGTTATTTATTTCTTCTGGTTGCATCTTTAGCTGTCCTGAAGGCAGTAGTGGGGTGTCCCAGCCTGCTTTGGACTTAGTGGGTCCTCTGGTGGTAGCCTCTGTGGACATGATTTGTGTCCCGGTGTGGATGACTCCCTAACAGATCACTTCCTCATAGCTGCGTAAATTTTGATTTAAGGGCTGAGGATTTGTCTGTGGGGGTTGGGACATGCAACTGTGGTGGTTGATGGAAGTCAGTATGTGTGTGTGAGAGAAAGACCGGGAGAAAGAGGGGAAATGATTGGATGTGTGTTTTTATACTTGATTTTGTTTTATTCTTGGTATTTAATTTTTATTATGAAAAGCACTTTTCACTACTCTTTGTATTAAAAAGTGCTATATAGATGACATAAATAACATAATAATATAGACATATAAATAACATTTTGATTGAGTGAATTCAGTGAATTCAGCATCACACATCCTGTCAGTAAAATAGAATAAAACTGTGGCTGATACCTGTGTGTTCTCGATGCGTTGCCTCGTCTTGATTTAAACACACTGATCCAGATTTAATTCAGTCAGGCTCAGATACATTTTGTAGAGCCACTTAAGCACTGGGAATTCACTTGACCATTTGCCATCATATAACCGGTTAAAAACAAACCTTCAATAGGAATTTTTCATAGCAATGTGTGTATCAGTATCAGCCCAGAACTCCACAGTCTGTGCAGGTGTTTTGGAAACAGAATGGTATAGCGCTGTAATGTAAAGTAGAGCCACTCGCTCATTTAGCTTCACCGCGATCAAGTGGCAGTATATTATACACAATTCCCTGTTTATATGCTGTTTACAACCAATATCCCTATGTATTATCTATTTTATTTATTTATTTATTAGATCTTGGCCGTCACAACACAAAATGTTAGTTGAGAGGAGAAACAATCATATCTTTCCTCTGTGTGTTGCTAAAGCTTTAAAGTTGTTGTTATAGAAAAATAATAAATGGAACCAGGAATCCCAAAGTGAACCAAAATTAATCAATCATTTAAAACCAGTCCTGTGCTGTACGTGGGAGAGAAATTTTAGAGTTGCCGTTGGATACGTGTGGGTGTGAAATCATTGTACTGGTCGGTGAGGGGCCCGTGTGAAAGAATGTCTGAGAAGATAAGTGGGAGCAAAGGGGATGGTGCAAAATGAAGGTGTGTGTGAGCATCTTCATCTCCTAAGATGTGTGTGCGTTTGTGTGTGTGTGTTTGTTCTTTTATTTTTTTGTGGAGGAAGGGTCAGAGCATCTGACAGACGTTCTAACTATGATGTGAAACAGAAAGCAACTGGCTGAGAAACAGGGAGAAAGAGATTTTGCTCTGCTTCATTTCACTGTTTTCTTTAGCTATGCTGAAAATAGAGCCATCCTTACATAACTGACAGTCTGCATTTATTTGTGTAAAGTATTGAAAACTGAGCACTACATTAGAAAAATTTATGATAACAATGATTAATGACCTCCTTGCTAGAGTCCGCTTAACAAAGACACCCTTAGTAATCAAGTTTTATTGGAGTAATAATTATGTTGTGTTGACATTTTTAATGAGTACCTATTAACAAAAACAAATCTGCCCTGTATAATACCTGCTGCCTGCCTCAGTTAGTTTTTGTTTGGGGGGGATGCTGCTGAATATGAATGAGAGATTTTTATGCAGACATACAGAGGAGGCTGTTTGGGTTAATTAGTGGGAGCATGGCCTGCTGTGGCGCCAGAAACCCATGTAGCCTTCCTCTTAGCCTGATGTGGGAATATAATGAATCATGCAGATCTCTTGATTGGGTAGTCCGGTGCCTGACAACTTTAGAGACTAGATAATGGTTGGCAAGAGTCTATTTAGAGACTCTTTAATGTGGGTTTTAGTGAGATTGTGTTACAGAAGTGATACATTCTATTGTACTATATTTTCTGTTTATAAGTCTGTGTTAACAAGGCGATGAGTGGAGTATCACTGAGCTGATTCATGTAGAAAAAATGCAGCTTGAATCTGGTTCCTATTCCATTTCATGTCCCAAACATCCCCTGAAAACTATTTTCAGAGCTTATGGATGCGTACCCAGATATAGCAGATGAAGCAGTATCGTGTGGCACGCCGTGTTGGATGGTATAGCTTATCTGCAACCTATAAAAAGGAAAAGGAACAAAGAGGAAGGCTCACTTTTTTAATGGCCACATACCGTGCAACTTTTTGTTTTATTCAATGTGTCTCTCTGAGAACGTCCAATGGCACAATTACCTCTGCTGCGGTCGCCATGTTTGCTATACAAAACGGACATAAGAACGTGAAGGATAACTTTTAATTTTGTGTTGCAAACAACCATGCCAACATAAAGAACACATGGGGCAGTGTTCAATGTGTGAAATAGATGTACTTATTTATGTACGGAAACGACTAAAACTTAATACATGTCATCTGCAAAAGAAGCAACACATCATTCCACAAAAAGTGGAACGTATTCACCTTTTGCAGTTATGTTTTTATTTATACAAATCAAACATGATAATGGATACTCAGGATAGGATACCTAATGATTAGTATTATACAATAATATCTTCTTCCTTTGAAAATCCCAATACTTCAGTCTTCATTGAGATAATTGGCTTTTATTGCAAGAGGAGGCTCAGGACTGCTGTGGCGCCAGACACAAGCCTAGACTGATCACATAACAAATAAACAATTAAGCCAAAATATGGGTCAAAATCATTTCAGTTACTGAACTATCATAGCCTCGATTTAAAGTTCAGCCCCTGTTTCTGCATGGGGAAAATAATTTAAGCAACAGTACAAGGGAAATGTTTCACCGTACTCCCTGAAGGACAAGTGCAAGTTAAACATACAAACCCTGCAAGTGAAAAAGTGCCCAGGGCTCAGATTGAAAATCTTGCTGTGCAGCAGCAGTGAGCCACAACACAGCTATGCTTTACCCAGCTCAAAAGACTCAGTGGGTCCATAGTTGTGTTTTTTTTCCTGCCGACCTTTGTAGCACTCAAACCCCACAGTGTTCGGTGGACATAACTTTAGTTAAATAGTGTATAACATGGCTGCCATGTGCCAAATGCTGGAAATATATGCTTCAAGCAATGAATAAAGCAATAAGGCCCAGTGGAATGTGAAACAACGGCTCCTTCCAGGTGGTGTTATGCTGAGAGAGGAGTGTGGGGAATTGGATGAGACAGAAAGCCCGTCTGGCTGCCTGGCGGTAGGCATTGGACTTGGCAGCTCTTTGCCAGGAAAATGCTGACAGGCAGGCGCGCCTGTCGCAGCATATAAGTGCCTCCCTGCACAACACTGGGCCCTGTAGGGCAGGTCGGCTCTCCTGCGTTAACACACGCAACCACCACCCCATACTTGAGCTACCAAATAAAGTGTGAAGCGGGGGGCATGTGTCATCACCTCTGTATGGTTGAACGACTCTGTAAGGTGAGAGAAAGGCCAGTGGTAATATCATAGAAATGTGCCACACACATGAGCACTAACACTCTTCATGTTTGCCTGGTTAGAAGAACTTCTGTGACTAAATTGAACTCAAAGGCTGTTTTTTTACATTTTTTTTTACAAGTAGAGACTTTATAATTACACAGGGTCACTAAAAGCAATACAAGCTCGCAGAATTTAGCGAAGATTATTTAGTGATGCTTGACTAGTGGCTAATCTTCTTTTAGTGCAGTTCAATGGCAGACAGATTTATGGCTGTCCTGGATAATGTCCTTGGAGCTTTGAAGAGTCAGTAAGATTTAAACATGAATATTTGAGGCTTTAATCCTGGGGAGACAATATCTGGCTCTGGACTATTTGCTGGTGATGTCTAACACATTTCTAGCACAGCAAGAGTTAATTCTGGTTTAATAAAACATTCTTGGAAGGCTCATTTTTTTTACATCACTGGCTAGTTGGCGTGTACTTGTATGGCCACATTTGGGTAAAAGAGCTGTCAAAAACTAAAATAAATAATTGGAAAAATAATCAAACCAAAAATTTTAATGAAGTTATCAGTGCTGAGACTACAGCAGAAATGACCCCTCCCAACACTATTCTCAGCATTAAACTAACTTAACATTGTTTTTCATAGCCTAAAATTTCCAGACATTGTGTATTTCAAGACCATTTTTGGAAGCAAAACAAGTATTTTACAACTTGATGCACTGGTGTAATTTCTTTTATTTATTTTTTAAGTTATTTAATGTATTTTATTAAAAACCTTGGGGTAGCCCAGCAGGAGGGGACTATCATCAGTACGGACAATTAAAACTGTATACATTGTCATTCATTTATTAGTAATGCAGTTAAGATGGAAAACATAGTTATATTTAATTTCAGCCAAATAATGACCCAGTGCTTCATCACAACCAAATACACGTCTCTTAACTTATTTTTCCCCAAATGGCATAAAAAATATATATACAATTTGATTATCCTTTAAAATTATTTTAAAGTATTTCTCATCTATTTGTAACCCACACACCACAAAATGAGCAATTTGTAGTGAAGATGTGAACTGTCAG
Organism: Pseudomugil gertrudae; assembly: GCA_037177535.1. Classification (NCBI taxonomy): domain Eukaryota; kingdom Metazoa; phylum Chordata; class Actinopteri; order Atheriniformes; family Pseudomugilidae; genus Pseudomugil; species Pseudomugil gertrudae. The sequence continues at coordinate 5,358,762 of JBAMHV010000017.1, read as the reverse complement.
AACTGCACTGCTGAGTGTGTGTTTGTGTGAGAGTGGCAGTTCCCAGGAAGTGGAGGTTTAGATTACCTAACCATGACCTTTGCTGTTGAAGCTGGATGTTTACATAGTCGGATCTCTCTGTTTTGACTGGCACAGTGCAAGCAGCGGCTCTCTCAGCCGGTTTTCTTCGGGAAGATGTCTGTGGACTTTTGTTTAGTTGAAATGAATTCCATGACATTTGAAAAATTTCCTCTTCTCTGTCAACTCATGGCTGCTTGCTTCAAAGCAAGAGAGTATATTCTATCAGATAGTGGTTTTGTGAAGGTAAATCCTTTATAAGTCACCATTTCAAACAAGAAAACAAGAATTTCTTTAGCCTGATAAAAAGCTGTGATGAATTACCATTTTTTCAAAGGTTTTTTGTTATGAAAGCTTCTAAAATTTTTTAAATCATATTTAACACCCCATAAATACTTCACCTTTTCAGTTTGCTGAATTCCATTGCTTCACTATTGATGTATTCTGCCATAGAGAAATCAAAGTCACCTGGCTTTTGAAACTTTTCTCTTGGCCTTCAGCCACACTTGCATTTATCTCAGACACATTTTCTGATGAGCTGTCTGGCTAATTATTTTTCAGCAAGAGAAATTACAGTATCAATTGAAAGTGACTTCATGGACTGAGAAGAAAGAGGAGTTTGAAACGGAGGGAGATGAGAAAAGACTGAAATACTGATGAATTGGGATAATCCGTTTGAGATGATACACTTATAATAGACATGGATTGTATTTATGACTGGATATCTTTTTCAGGGACATGAGGAAAGTGGTATTTCAGTATAACAGAGATATTCATTCTGCTTTTCACACCTCAAATCTGAAAGCCTTTTCTTCTCTCGTTTTGTCTTTGTTTCTTCCTACAGATGTACTGTGGACGGCTGATGATTTTTCCTCCTCCAGTTCATATTCAATGGCAGACAAAGACAGCATTTCTGACTGCCCTTGCCACAACTGAACCTGGAAAGACACTTCTCATCCACAGCTAGACCACCGTCCTGCTTCTCGTCTTCGCTCTTCAGTCCATTGCCATGGCTTGTTTTCTGGCGTCAGTGTTTCTTCTAGTTCTCCAGACATATGCTGCTTCACCTGGCTTTGGTATGGACTTTGATTCTGGACTCACATCCAATATCTCTGAAGATGTAACACTTCCACCCCCTGGAACAAGTAAACGAACCCCACATAGTATCATTGTTGGTGTACGCAAAGGAGGCACAAGAGCGCTGCTGGAGATGTTAGACATACACCCTGAAGTCGCTGCTGCTGCCACCGAGGTGCACTTCTTTGACTGGGATGAGAACTATGCTAAGGGTCTTGAATGGTACCGTGAGCTGATGCCCTACTCTTACCCTCACCAGATCACAATCGAGAAAACTCCAGGTTACTTTACATCAGCCCTTGCACCAGAACGTATCTGTGCCATGAACTCATCCATAAAACTGCTATTGATCTTGCGAGACCCGGCTGAACGGGTCATCTCTGACTACACCCAGGTGTACTTCAACCGGCTGGAGAACCACAAGCCAGTACAAGCCATCGAGAACCTGCTAGTGCGCAACGGAGCCCTGAATCTCCGGTACAAGGCAATTCAGAGGAGCCTGTATGACATCCACATGCGTAACTGGCTGCAGCACTTCCCCCTGGAACAGATACACATAGTAGATGGAGATGCTCTAATCCTTGACCCCCTGCCAGAGCTTCAGAAGGTGGAGCGCTTTCTCAACTTGCCTCCAAGGATAGTATCCTCTAACTTCTACTTTAACCAGACCAAGGGGTTTTACTGTATCCGGAGTGACGGAAGAGAACGCTGTCTGCATGAGTCTAAAGGACGTCCTCACCCTGCTGTTAACAGCACTGTTCTGCAGCAGCTCCGCACCTACCTACAAGAACACAACCGAACCTTCTTCAGGCTGGTCAAGCGCACCTTTGACTGGCAATAAGAGATCAGATCACAAACTAGACTCGACCTGAGCCGCTATCTTGTCTGTATGGAAGACAAAAAACAGCACTTTACATACATGAAAAGTCCCTTTGAATAACCCCTTATTAATTACTAGTGTGATCTGGTTTCAGCAGAACTATATTTACATGATGAGGTGAAAAATAAAGAAAAACTGTGATGACAGTTGTAAAAATGAAAGAAAAAAATCTCTGAACTTGAGTCATTTTTCTGTACCGGAAGCATTTAACTTGTCAGATTTGCAGTGAAATCAAGTTCATGAAACTGATGAACTTCTTCTCCCCTTATAATGTTTGATATTCTTGTTCTTGATATTTAACTGTCCTGTTTTGAAATTAAAAGAAAAGTGATCTTTTTTTATATCTTTCATTTCTTTTCCACCATCTAAAACACCTGAGCCATCCAAACTGTGTGATTTTGAGAGTATACGGTAGGTAGAGGCATTAGAATTAGCCGGAGATTTGCTGTGGTGTAAGGTAGATATTAATGCAGGGAAATGGGTACCCTGGAGCAGCACTTTAGCACTACAGAAGTCTCTAATAGCTTTGGACATTGAAGGTAGCCTTTGCCTGCAGCTAAATCAGTCAAACCTCCACAGTCAGCAGGCTCTTATCCACTGAACTTCTGTTGCATTTTGCTGCTGTTTTGTTCAACAATTTTCTCTGGTGTTAAATGTGTCCATTAAATTACATGCCTGACAGTGCTGTGAAATATTTACAGCTGATATCAGATGGGTATAGCTGCTTTTTCTGCATATTATCTGTTTCCTGAATTGCACACACCACGCCGTTTTCCCAGAAACGGCTTGTCGCCCTCTAAACAACAAATAGACACGGGTCATGTTTCTTTCATTGATTGGACTTTAAAGAGCAGCCAAAGCTACAGCTCCACTGGGATCTGATATTCATGCGATCTCTCTGCTCTGTCTGCTGGAATAAGCACTACTACCCTCCTGAGGCAAACAGTCATTGATGCTACATTGGATCCATATCCAGAACAGAGGATGGGAGGGGGGATGTAAAGCTGCAGGCAATATCAAAATGTGCTGAATATTTGTATTAGAAGTGTAGTTCATGGGTGACTTGAGGTTTTGGTTATAATTAGAGCTGAAAATTATGTATGTAGACAAAAGTTGTTTGATGACAAAGTTAAAGCTAAATGAAATTGGCCTTGATTGTGTTCGCTCAGAGACTTTTCCTCCTTCTGTTCACAAGGGGGCACCTAAACTCCAGGATATAAAAAAAATATATATAATTAGGTATGTTGTGTCCAGGTTCCTCTATATGCTGGTGCACACAAAGGTGGAAGCCCTGAGACTCTCACCGTGTGATACTCGCTGATGCCTGTCTGCTCTGGTATACATCACCTAAGCGCTCATCTAGAAGATAAGCTGTCCTGCAGACACATACGTATGCACATTATCAGCCATCCCCAAGGTGTTATGTTGGCACGGAAAAGTGTTTTATTATACAGATGGGTAGGAAGGATACAAAAAAGTGAGTTATGCTTACAAAATGGGAACACGCCTTACAAATTCTCATGTAAAGCTTCTTGTATCAGAGGTAATTTGGTGTGTTTGCTGGGATGTTTTTTATGCATCTGTAGCACTCCAATCTGAGGTGGTTTGTTTAAGGACAGATATTTTTAATCTTTTAATTCCAATAAAGTTTATTTAATTGCAACAAACCCATTCATGTAGTTAAATCACAATAGGAACTGGAGTTTACCTACAAACTATCTCATTAAATGACTGATGGGATGCTCTTATGTTTCATCAAAACTTTACCTTAATCTGCTGTGGCGCATGTAGTAGAGCGGGTTATTTCCTAACCAGCAACTTAGTGGTTCAAACTTCCAGCTCTGGTGTCCACATGTCGAAGTGTCCTTGAGCAAGACACTGAACCCCCAGTTGCTCCCGGTGCTGCGTCACCGGT
>JBAMHV010000017.1:5332973-5347729 GCA_037177535.1 Pseudomugil gertrudae | reverse complement strand
TTATAAGGTGTGTGTGGAGCGATACACACCTCAGAACAGGGTTATAAGGTGTGTGTGGAGCGATACACACCTCAGATAAGGGTTATAAGGTGTGTGTGGAGCGAGGAATTCAGACCAAAGCATTGCGGTTCTATACAGACAATAAATGAATGATTTACATGTTAAAAGGAAGGATTCAAAAGCCTGATATATATCCTGTAATGTTCAAAGAAAGATTATTTTTCACACAGTTGCTTTTAACAGTGAACAATACAGTACTTCAATAATTTATATTATTTTAGTTGTGTACTGACAGAACCTCTTTTATAATGAAGTGATGAATCATTTACAATCCGTTTTGTTGCCTATCTATTGCAGCAGCCATAATATTTACAACTCCCTGAGCACCAGACTTCAACACAGCTGTTTTTATTTCTCAGGAAACCAAACATCTTAACCTTTCTGAGTTAATGACCGGTTGTTACAGCCAACACAGTATTATACCATTTAATTTTCATGAACCATTAAAAAACAGCTAATCTACCTGGAGTCTATACAATATGCTGCCATTAGTTTACAATGATCCCATTTAAATACAAATACACAAAACGAAAGAAGAAGAAAACGACTGAATATAGAAATACAGTCAGAAACAGTGAAACTGTCAAAAAAGGGATAATTATTGACCCTAACAAAAACAGTATTTAAAGACTGAAACGGTTTGGAGGTAGAGTTAGACACATCATCATCTACTTTCTTTTACTTTTAGTTAATTGGAGTAAAAGACTTTGGGTTCATACATAAATATCAGGTTTGTCTACAAACAAGCAGTAAGTCAACCAAGATATATTTTCTTTTAACTGGAAACTGTTTTAACTGCATTTTACCTTCAATATGAAGCACAGGTAAGGCATGTATATCTCTTTTTAGTGTGACTGTAGAATCATTTGCCTAAATTTTACATTTGCACCAAGTTTAGAAAGTAAACCGTCAAAGTTTTTGTCAGAAAATAAAATATGTACAGCTTATAAAATCACATTTCAAAATATAAAACTAAAACATTAGGGTGGTAAAAAAAACAATTAGGAATAAATGAATAATAGATTACATTGCTGGTATTCATTTTGGTACAGTATTCTACTTGATTTGAGTCTTTAGCAGCATGTGGACTAAAATGCCTACATGAAGAGAAAAACTTGCATCAAGTGTGTTTAACCAATTCTTTGCTTACATTTAGAACAGAATCATTTAAGAACAATGAGCAGATTTATCGCAGCAGTCTTGAGAGTAGTCCGGATATAGAATTATGTTGATTTTTGGTGTTTTGGTTTTAAGACCATCCATATTCATGGAGTTTAGAAAGTTGATTTGGATAACTGCCTCTGAGTTATACTTATTAAATCAACATACTAATTGTTTAATTATCAGCTCATAATCTGAGGTGTTTCTTTCTGAAATCTCTATGTTTATTTTAAAATTCTTAATTTCCCTTGTGAAAATGAAGCATCCAATCCAGAACCAGCTAAACCCAGTGAACGCCTCGGCTTCTCTTACCTCCAGTATTTTGTTGACTACTGTTCCAAATGATGGTCTTGATATGGGTTCTCTCTAAGACTCTCCAATTCCACACTAGAGAGTGTTTTCATTTCATTTAGAATGCATTATTCAGTTTGACCTCCCCAGACAGAAACTGAGGGGTCGGCATTATCATGCATATAAAAATGTTGTTCATTTATTCTTCTCTGCACATAGCTCATTGATTCAGAAATTGGGAGCATTCTGCTGCTCTCTCATACACACACAATTTTAATGAGTTTCCCACCTCAGCCAATAAAAGAAGTGTACATGTGTGTGAGCAGTAGTTGGGAACAAAGGGCGAGGGGGGGAGTAGCTGGTCAACTTGAGCACAGCCTTGTTAAAAAGTCAATTAAAGAGAAACAAAGAGCAAGTGGAGGAAAGAATTGTTTCTCCTTGCAGCTGTTTTCTTTTGCGAAGCTTCGAGGAGCCTCAGCGAATGAGTGCAACGATTATTTCCAGGCAAAGTCAGTTTCTCTGAAGGGTCTGAGTCTTAGATTATGACTGTTTTCTGTGGAATTCAGCATCCAACCCAGTTGCTTCATTGTAATTTCACTCCTACTCTCCTGTGTTTTTTAGTACTCTCTGAAAAAAAATGGCCACACTGCGGCACCCCCCTACACACACACAAACACATACCCACACACACACACACACACTGTGTGGCTACGGAGATAATCTAAAACAAACATAGTTGAAATGACGAAGTTGTGTGCTGCACTCTAAATTCAATCAGCTAGAATCAGTCACAGGGACGTAGAGAGCAGAGAGGGCAACTTGAACACAGCAGCTATGAATCCGTCAAGTGTCTTCCTCAGTCACTGCTTCCGAGGTCAGTGACAGGAGAAGAGGTGTCTGCTGTAACTGCCAGCCGGTGGTTGTGTACTGCTCCGTGCTTTGTCCTCAGTGAGAGCCTCCAGTTATTCTTCCATTATTAATGAGATTGGACATGCTAACCTAATTTTAAATGATTTGGTTGCAAACAGCTGTCTCTCAGTATCCAGTCAAACTTTATTTTTTATTTTACTTTATAGAAACGAGGATGGGAATGTTGAGACATCTATTTTGCAAATGTGAAAGCTTTAGTAGATCTTTTAAAATAACACTTTTACATGCTAAGGTTTGTCACCTATTTCATATAAGCCTTATTTTCTGTATAAAACATCTACAGATCTGTGTACAGATGCACATTATGCTGCATATATTTTACTTTTAATCTCACTTAAAATGTTAGCATTATTGCTTACATTTACAAACATACACTATGTGTTTAACTTATAGGTTAACATGCTAATAGTTGCTGTTTATATTAGTGCTAATCAGCTTATTTAATTTTGGCACCTAAACTGCTATTTACATATTATAAGAAATTCTTTGTGCACAAACCCCTCCGATACAAAAAGAAGCTCTTTAACTAATTCACTGCCAGAGATGTCTTCTGACATCTCTTCAGTTCCAATCATTAACTTTTACAGTTTCTGCAGGACACTGGTGGAGCTCATTAGTGCAAATCAAGCTTTAATTATGTATTTTAGCATAATAATCACCTGATCCGGTAGATGGCAGTGCCAAAGGCGGACTGCGGCACAGCTGAGGTGCAGCAGTAAGGTGAGGGTTTAGTATTTGGTGGGAGAGAGAACATGGTGAAGCGTTCAAAATCTAATTATTTCAGGTCGTTCATATTACAACAAAGAATGTGTTGCAGGGTTTTGCTGACGGAAAGTGTCACAATCGATCAAGCAATGGAACAATGGACTTAAGTTCGGCAAAAATGTGGGCCAGTATGGATGGAAGTGGACTGTGTGGGGAGCTTCATGGCACCTTCATCTACACACAGCCTGACTCATCTGCTGAATCTGTATCAGAGAGTGAACCTGACTCATCGGGTGAAGGGTTGTCGTGTGGATCCAGCAGCAGCAGCAATGCACAACTTGTTGTGTTTCCTTTGCACGCAGGAGAATTTTACCACACAAAAGTAAATTTTTTTGATTTAGTGCAAAGACACACACACACACACACAGAGAGGCAGGATTTTGTTGTGAGAGGGAGGGGGGGATAGAGAGAGGGATGAAGGAATGGAAGAGTGAAATGATGGCTTGATTTTTTCTTGTAAAATGTTACATTATGTTGTTGCAATAGTGAATATATTATTTTGCCATCAAAACCCTTTTTTTATATTGTTTTTGTTGTTTCAAAGAAGTTAACAACTGTTCAGATGTTCAAGTTCCCACTGAAGTAAAGAAATATTGGCACAAAAAGCTTATTTTCTCAGTTTTTGGTCACATGCAGAATTTTTGCTGCCACTTCCTGTGATCTACTGGAGATTACTAAAGCATGGAAAAGGATAGAAATAAACCTTTTTCTGATGACCTACACGTCTTAATGGTAGTTTCTGTATTTCTGTAGTCATAGAGCTCAGTGTGGGTCCTGAAACATGAGCCAAAATACACTGGCTGTGTGGAGCGCTCTGTTGAAACAATGGCTGGCAGTGAACAAGTCAAGAGACAAATTTGTTGTTTTTTTTTCCTCTTGAATGTTCTCACTAAATACTGCTGACAATACTTTAATTAGAGGTCGTGAATTGGATTTACTCCAAAATATTCTCGTTATAAGGGCCGTTGGCGTAGGGAGCAGCACAGTCCAAACTATTAATGGATATGAGAAGATTATTTCAGTTTAATTACTAACTGAGATTAAGGCCCAAAATTGAAATTAATTGATTAAGGATCAACCCATACATTGTCAGGACATGACTTGAGAGAAAAATTAATGACAAAATAGCTTATAATCAGTTCTTAAAATAAGAATATGCACATTTTAAGTGAAATAATAATGTCACTGCTGCTTATATAAAATGGCATGTGGTACAGTCGGTTCTACTGCAAATTGTTTCATTCCCTCTGGGAACAGATATATTTTTCTACAGTCGTTTAGCAGACCCTTTTCTCCAAAGCAACGATATTAGTATTTATCCTGAGAAGAAGGTTGGGATAATGGCTGAATGGCACACAAAGCCTATTTTTCTCCTCTTCTTTAATTGAAACCAAATTGAAGCCATTATGAATCAGTCTTTGTTATTGCTGTTGCAATATTTATAAATCATGCATATTTATCAACAATATTTCCATAGTAAAGTAATCCCAGAAGGGACAGGGCTGTTCAACACACTATGGTCTTTCTGGTTTTAAATTAAAATAAATAAAAAACAAGAGGTCAAATCTGCCTCTTATCCTACCTTTTTTTATTCAAACATCAATAGTGGTTTATGATCTTCTGCTTATTTTGAGGTTTTAAAGAAATCTAAACTGGTTAGGCAATAAGTCGGAGTTCTGTGACAGATGTGCTGTAAAATGATATTTACATGTGGTGATAAATATATGTGTGTGATATACAAATGCCTCACACTTTGTTTATATCACTTACATGCATTGTGCTAATTTCTGAGTCCCTCACGGTGAATCAGGTTTAGGTTGATATGAAGTCATTTAAAAAGCTTTTTCACTTCAGTGGTGCTCTTTCATTACACAAAACATGGTATGAAGCAGTACATCTTACATAGGTTTACCAATGCAAACACTTAGTCTTATTTTGGAAGGAACCAGCTGTTTATCAACACAACTGATGAGGCATAAGCTTAGCTGTTCGTGCTAATTGCCTTGATTTAGCAGATGTTTTTATTAAATGTGACTTACAAGTGGCTGCTGCTCCTCATGTGCTTGCCACCAGCTTTAAGTTCAGCATTGCCCTAACCCTTCCAGACAAACAACAAACCAGCCTGTTTAATACCAACTAGCAGTCAGTAAACATAGCCATATTTTGATTAGTCAAGCTCAGTCTACAATTTCTGCTCACACAAATTCATAATTTGTGCAGCAATTTTCCACCAGATTTTCAAATGACTTCCCAGAACAAATAAACATGCTGTGCACGACCACAGAAACTACTCTTAATCAACGCTCCGCAGTTTTTCAGTGTCACTGTAAGGTTGACACTCTTGGAATCAAAGCTGAAGCCATATAAAAAAGTACAGTACCATTCCATACAATGGAAACCACACTGTAAAGCAGTGGTTCCCAACTCATTGTCCTAAGAAATAATCTACTAACTGGATTATGTTGCTTTTGCTTATTCAGCGTTGAGTTACTTGAATACTGAGATACACTGAGCATCATTATAACTTTTTAAAATACACGTCTCTCTATCATTCATCTTGCATCCTACCTGTACTATTAGCCCTCTTAAGCTAAGAAAAGAGTCGTATTATGAATCTTAGTCATTTTCTTCCTTTTCTCACCAAAAATGTCATCTTGTGTTTCTTTGCTGAATTGGTCACGTTGCATGTTCAAAGTGGCCGATGTGTTTGTATCAGTTTGCTGGCATGTGAAGAACGCACCAGAAAACTGATGCATCTTATACATAAACATTATCAAGGGGCGATGAATTACAGCACCACCAAATTATATTAAACCAATGTAGTGACACTGGTGATCCATGTTTGTCTTTGGTAGACATTTATGTCCCTCTGCTCCGGTGATCACTCAATCATCTGAGTCATCTGAGGTGTAATCTGAGCTGTCCAGTCAGATTTCTGGGGTAGCCAGTGTTCCCCCGTCAGGGTTTGTTTTTGCACCAGACATTTAATTTGTCATTATATTCTCAGTGGAAGAACATCTGAGTTGCTCTGCATCATTGTAAAGAAGGATGCAATCCCAGGTGCATGGCAACACGGCTCTACTTTTTGCTGGGAAAATATTGAAAACATAAATTCCTGTATATAATGTTCCCTCAAACCACGAGGACATTTTCTTTTAGATTTGATTTCAGAGTGGAGAAAGTTTTTTTCTCTTCTATGGTCTTTCTCTGAGCATGTTCAGATTCAGATCGGTACTGTTTTATTGCTCAAATCCGCTGTTATTTTTTATATCTTAAGCTGAAATACAGTGGTGTATAAAAAAAATGAATATCTTCTTCACACCTGCCTACATCATCTCAATATTTCACACACTCTGGATAACTATTACCTGAAAAGTGGTTCCTGAAGTTTGTGTTCCACCTCTCCAGACTACAATCTCACACCTCTTCTGTGTAGCAGTGACGGGCACAGCTGCCCTCTCCTAAAACCATCTTCATATGTGCGATTGTGTGTGAGGCACCTTGGTTGGAGGCGTTTGTATGACAGCTCAAGCAACACCTGGCCTTCCCAGCAGGAAGCAGTGTATCTAATAACGAGAGAAAGTGTCAGGACACATGAGGTGCATCCAGCAGAGAGCAGAGTATAAAGACGACCACAGACTCATGTCTGAAGCAGCTGCCAAAACGCTCACACACACACTCACACCTTGTCCCTCTATTCCCATCGTGAACCACATGAGGGGTAGATAATCACATTTTCTGTCAAATTGAATAGGTGATGGCAGCTCGGGGAAGAAATAAAAGAGCTACAGCGATGCAAATGTGCCTGTTTGTTTCTTTTTCCGCACGCATCAGCTGTCATTGCAACTCAGGTTCCACTGGAGAAATAAGTCTTCCTCCCCATGAATGGAACACATGTCCCCTGATTGACAGCTCATTACCCTCCCCTTAACACAGACAACAACCTTGGAAAGGAAGAGGTAAAATTGGTGGGAACAGGTTGAAATCTGGGGTTTGAGATATGAAGAACAAAAATAGGCACTAACAGACACAAAGGTGAAAACACCTTTATATTTTTACATTAACAGATTAACATTAACTGTTTACACATACTGGTCACTTTTACAGGTAGGCCTTAGTAATACCAGGTTTAAGCTCTTTCACCATCAGAGCTACATTAATTCTTGGTGGCAAAGTTTCAGGAATGTGTTGGAAATATTCTTTAGAGAATTTGCTACATAATGACAAGATGGCATCTCACAGTTGCTGCGGATTTGTCAGCAGCACATCCATGATAAAAACCCTCCCTTCCATCATGTCCCAAAGATGCTCTATTGGACTAAGTTCGGGTGACAGTGGAAGTCCATCTGCTTCGTGGTTGGATGTGATTACCATTCAGAGATGATATTCTGCAAACATGGGTTGAAACAGTTGGATATTTGAGTTTCTGTTATCTTTTATGTCTTTTTTTCTCCAGCCAGTCTACCCACTGTCCTCTGACATCAAATAACCATGTTGGTCTGGACGACTGCTGCTTACTGGGGCTTTTCTCTTCTTTAGGCCATTCTCTGTAAACCCTAGGGATGGTTGTGTGTGAAATCTCAGCAGATCAGCAGTTTGTGAAATACTCAGACTGGCTTGTCTGGCACCAACCACCATGCCTTGTTCAGGGTCCCTTATATCTCATTTCTTCCTCATTGTGATGCCCAGTTTGAACTTCAGAAAGTCATGTTGGCCATGCGTACACACAAAAAGAAAAATGCACTGAGCTGCTGCCATGTGCTTGCCTGGCTAGATATTTGTCTCAACAGAGAACTGAACAGACACCCCTAATAAAGTGGGCAGTGAGTGTAGTTTTGTTAACAAACCTTTCAGCTGCCAACCTTTCAGCTCACACAGCTTTGTCAGCTATTATAGGAAGATTTATTTTTTGAAAATGGGATTTTTTCACTCACTCTGGCTTGAATAATTACTTTGACACTTCTCAAAGTGGAAAGTATTCATTGGTTTTTTTTATTTTTCTTATCCCACAGTTCTCTTCTTTGAATGGCTGAAACCCACAGTGATATTGTGAGTCACGGTTGAGGCCGTTTGCTCTAGAGGGGTCACCCTGACCTGTGTTTTGGTTCAATTCAAACAAATACTTGATTTTTTTTTTAACCACAACAAGATATGAGAACCTTCGCCAGATATGCTGAACCTGGTATTTGGGAGGTTTTATTTCAGAGAAAAACGTGTGTGTGTGTGTGTGTGTGTGTGTGTGTTTTGTAAAGGGGAAGAAAAGAGGAAAAAATAGGATATGCACGGGCATAAGTTCAAATAAACAAAGAAACACCAACTGTACACGTGCAGATATATAAGCTCTGACCTTCATCCCAGACATATGACAGTATCAGTCATAGTCTGAGAACTCTCTGTTCCCCAGAGAAGGCCCAGCAGCTGCTACACCACCCACCTTATCTCTGAGTTCCCACCACCAGTGAACAGGAAGGTCTTTCATATGACTCTTATCACTAGACTAGAGGAGCAAAAGAAGTGGGAGGATGAGGATGAGGGGAGGTAGAAGGTGAGAGCCCCCGATGTGCAAGGCCACAACCCCGCTTTCCCACGCCAAAGTCTGATCATCAGCCTCGCCAGGGTGCAACACACAGAGATAGATCTCACCTCAGCCACGGTGAGACCTTCACAGGGGAAGCGAGGCAGACGAAACAGGGAAAATGTCAAAAGCTAGAAGCAACCTGACAACTTTCATAACCCCCCCACGGGTCTGCAACTCTGCATGGTCGCCACATGGGCTCAGATATCAAAAAGCAATTGCAAAGCTCTGTATTTCCAATTCTGTCAACAGTTTGCACATGCAGCTGTTTGTGACGGGGTTGCCTCATGACTTTCAAACACATTGCATTTAGATGCTGTTAAATGGGAAGCTTTAGATGGAACACTGTTTATTTATGAGTTTGTGTGTGTCTGTGTGCGTGGGTTGGTCTATGTGTGTGTGTATACAGTGTTTCAGTATGTCAAAGCACTTAAAAAGAGTCTTGACTACAAAGGAAATAAGGGAAGAAATGATGTTGCATTTGGGGTAATATGTTACAACACTGAAAATGGAAAATATCTGCCAGATAAACTTACCTTCAACTTTTCCTGAAATTCTTTTCTTCCTTTGCTGTCATGTCTGATTTAACACTTGTATACTGGCAAAACATACTGTGCCCATGTGGTCCTAAAAATCCTTAAACACCTGTAGCATTTCTACTTTAAATGCAACAATGTGGACCCTTCCTGCTTTCATAGAAATGTAAAAAGTAAGTAAGTGTTGGTTTTAAATATGATTGATCATCAATATGAACACCTAAAGCTTCCGGGCTTGTGTTAACACAAAGGAGGCCAGACATCAGCAGTAACCTTACAAAAGGATTTTTTTTGACTATCAATCTGAGAAGGGTCATAAGACTATTTCTAAATAATTGAAAGTTTAGCATTCCACTGTGAGAAAAAATGTTTGCAAGTGGAAAACTGCTGCCAAAGTCCTTCTTATGAACATTTTATGAAGATTGTTTCATTCGTAAAAAATCTTTGTATTTTGACACAGAGGAGTACTCATATGAGTGTTTGACTTCTTTTTTTTTTTAAACCAAATTCAGCCTTTGTGTCGTCTTCTGCTGTTCCGTGCAATAAAATACAGTAAAAATAAAATTGCTGTATTTTTTTTAAAAATATTTCTAAAATAACTTTTGGGACTTTGGAGTGTTTTGTCGTTTCATAATAAACAGAACAATGTTGCAGATTGTGTCCAAACTTTCATTTTTCCTCAGCGGAAAAATATTTTTCAGTCATTCAAAAACTAATCACAGTCAAGATGGAATTTAATTTTATTGCTACCCAACAACATTGGATTCCGCACACGTGTGTTGAAGCATCTTTTCCAAAGTTTTTCTTCATCTGCAAGAATGTCACTGCATGTGTGTCCAAATCCGCTGTGACATCCAAATACACCTGCTAAATGTAGTTTTTGTTCATTCAAATTAACCACAGCAGTGTATTTTTATTCGAATGATTACTTTTATTTGATAATCAAAGTTGTGCACTTTGATTACCAAATGCTGATTAATATTATATGGTTGCCTGGTTAATAAAACCACTGACTGACTCACATAAAAGGTTTTCATTTAGGAGATGCACCACTGACTTCAGATCGCACCACATCTTAAAAAATGCCACAGCATGGGGCTATTTTCTTTCTAGTAGGCTATTGTAATGAAAATGTATCCTATCACGTAACTTTTTGTCTCTTTGGCCACTCTATCATAATGATGTGCATCTGTATGTGCTCATGGGACCAGGCTCGTTATTGGCATTGTAGAGCAATACAGCTGCTATGCAACCAGTAAAAGGTGCAAACAAGAAGAGGAAGAAGCCATTGCAATATATTGCCTGGCTTATCTCTTTGTATGCCCCTTTTTGAGAATGAACATTATCATGATCCATGATCTCCACCTTTCCATGTTTGCTTTGTCTGAAACTGATGTCAGAAGCCTGAGGTGAACTCTGACCTCTGTACTTACCTCTGGTGTATGCATTGGCTAACAATCACGCTAACAAAAGAGATTCATGAAAGCTGTAATGGTCCTCACGACCCTACACTGATTAATGATGTCCGATATTATCAGCATACTGAAATTATCTGTATTTTTTTTTTACTTTTTTTAAATGACAACTTTTACACAACATGTACGTGTTATATGTCAAACTCTTATTGATATCAGAGATCAGGAGTTGGACAAAATTAGTATATAGCTAAAACATAGCATGTTTTATTGTGAAATTACAACATATAAAAACTTATGTGATACATGAGAAAACATTTAAACATAGGGGATCGTGGATAAACAGAAAATGTAAACACCTTTTCAGAACATGTAGAGCAGTTCTGGTGTGAACAAAGTCATACCTGCCAAAGAAACACACTCATAGAACCCGAAAGACCCTGCCTTTTCATATTGCTTTTACTATTTATTGGAAATGCAAAATTTTAGCAGAGGTTTTATTGCGACACCTGTTTTTCACACCACATCGGTCAGGACGAGGCTGCACTCGTCTCTCCACAACCATAAACCATGAAATCAATTTTATGCTTTCATGCACATATAAAGACTATAAACATCACTGCAGCAGTTTGGGCAAAGACCTGATGCTTGATATTCAATTCAAGAGATATTTAATAGTTAATAATATGTTAGCACACCATTAAGACTATCTAAATCTAATATCCATTGAGTTTTAGCTGAATGATATCACTCCATAATGCTTTTTTAAAATTTGAAATGAATTATTCAGAATTAAATTAATCTGCATTAAAGTGTTATTCTTCAGGTTTACATGGAAATAGTAATTCCAAATTGATGTTTTCATGGAAAACATGTTTATCACTCAATTGGGAAGGGATGTGAATGGACAGAGGGTGCACTTACCTCTACCAAAAATAAACAAACTCCAATTCCTGCTTCTCGTCTCTTTTGGCTACAGCATAGAAAGCCACTAAAAAGCCCTTTGGCTTTTATTTTTATTATCATTTTGAACTACCAGCTTAACATGAACACACTACATCACTTTTTGCAGCAGCTGAAGAGGAGAAGTAATATATGGGAGACAAAAGGTAGAGGACCACACATAATATGTGTGCCATCAGGATGGGACAAGGTGACCAGCATGCGTAGAACAGAGCATAAACATGTCAATAGCAGAGAAATAAACTAGTTCAACTTTAAAATGAGACCATCACATGCTACAGAATTAAGTTCAATTCCAAATTGTTGTTTTGATTTGAAATTAGGTGTTTACATGGTCATTTTTCATGTTTAAAGCAGATTTAACTCTTATTCAGAAATAAAAATGAATTAAAACTCTCATGTAATCATGACTATTGATGCATTGATATTCTGGAGCAGGGAGCAATTCTGGTCCTCGAGGGTCGTAGTCCTGCAAGTGTTCGGGTTTCCCAGCTGTAACACACTTGACTCAAATCAATAGTAATTAGCTTGTACAGAGTTTAATGTTAAACTCTGTCTGCTTATTAAGTCTGATGTGTGTCAGGTGTGTTGCAACAGGGAAAGTTTTAACACTTGCAGGAATACGATCCTCGAAGACTGGAGTTGCCCATCCCTGCTCTGGAGACTGAGAAAATTCCTACCTTTATCTTCTGTCAGTTCAGTGCTCGACTCAGTAATGCTCACTAGTTCTCGCTTATTACCATCCATGTAATGATACAAAAAGATCTGCATGTGGAAACTTTGATCATTTACTCAGCCAAGAATCCAAAAATGAACAATCAGAACAGCAGATACATTTCAGATAACACAAATCAATCTTCTCACTGCGTTAGGGAGCTTAGTTCCTTAGTGTGTGCCTTTGTACCAGAGCTTAATACAAACTCTATATTTTATTTCCACATTTTAAGACCCTGGCTTTTGACTTTATGACTTTTTTACTTTAATGCAAGGGATGTTGTTGCTTGGAGGTTAATAAAAGTTCACAAAAAGCCTCATACAAGAAAAATGTGCAACAGTTGGTTTATTTTTAAATGCTATCACTGTCCAGATTCCAAAACAGGGATAACATAAATGTCACAAGCAATCCTATTATTTTAACCAGAACAACAATCATTCTGCAGATTGTTTATGTGGGCAATGTGTCTGATGTCTTTTGACCACTAAATGGGTTGAACAACATGTGGATGTCTCACAGAAAGAAAAACTCAGGTGAAAACCTTGACTTTGATTTAAAGTTTACAATTAAAAACCTGCATGTTCAGTGGTTAAAAACAAACACATTCCACAGATAAAAGACATGAACCTATTCAGAGGCATAATGAAGCATCCTTTCCATTTTCTTGCAGATTTTGTTTAGTACAGAGGGACAAGCAGGCTCAAGGGGAGGCCAAGCCCTCATCAGCATTGCTAAGCAGCTGGGCGAGACACAGAGGGAGGGGGAGAGAGCGTGCTGGGCCAACCCCACTGGGAGCGACCTGAGCCTTTTGAAGTGGTAATTTGCCCAGACTCCAGGGAGGGACTCCAAATTGAAATGTCTTCTGACAACCACAGACAGTCACAGTTGTCATCTGATTGAACCACCTTCAGGGATAGAGAAAGAGACAGACGGGAAGATACTGGAATGCTGATGGAGAAAGTTGTGAGGACAGAAAAAAATCACACTCAATGACTTTCATTTAACTGGAAATATTACTCATGGCTGCAATCCTAAAGGTAGCACGACCCGCTTGTCGTTTACCCATGCACTAAAAAAAAAACAAATATTAAAGATGTTATTTAAGTGTGATTTCATACATGTGTGGAAAAATCCTGTGATGAACAGCAATGTTAGTGGGCAAAGGGAGAAGACGGCTGCCTACAGACAGCACTGTTACCACTGTGACCTATTAAAAAGAAAATGTACAAAAGGGTTTTAATCATGTTATAAGGTGTTAAAAATCCCACTTCAGCTGTTATATTTTCATTTAACTATTTTTTTTAGCTCAACTGTTATTAATACCAACAGAACTCACCTGTTTCCACCAAATTCTAGATTTTGATATTTCCTTAAATGACATATAAAAATACCCACATCTTACGACTTCAAATTGCTTTAGAAATATAATTACCCCCACGCCCAACCCCAACCCAATTTAGCCAAAGGCAACATTTACATGAGAGTTTAAATTCCTCTTTAATTCAGAATAAAAGTAAAATCCACTTCACAGAGATGAAGAATGACTATGTAAATTCCTATTGACAATGACCATTCAGAATAAAATTTAGTTCTGCAGTAGGAGGGGGGTTAACTCTAATTTGAAATCTGAATGGATAATTTCCTTTATCATAAAAATTTATTCCACTTTAAGTTATGTCCGGTTGTACTGCGCATGCTTGTTATCTTCTCCTGTTGTCATGACAGACGTGTGCAGTCTACTGCCTTTCGTTTTCTGTACTTTATTTTCTTTCTCCTTCTCAGCTGCTGAAAAGATTGAAGTAGCATACTTGTGTCAAGCTGGTTTTTCAAAAGTATAATCACAACTGAAGTGAAAACTGTACCTAATATGTTGTTTTCAATGGTATAACCGAAAAGAAAACAACTAGGAGTTTGTTTATTCCTGTTATATATATGCCACATACATATGTCACGCTGTCTGTCCAATCAGGACCCTTCCCATTTTTAACAGTAAACATCATGAAGGCTCATTTATGCTTGACACAGAAGGATATGCAGACAGATGGACACTCTCATCCTTTTCCCATGTTGTTTAAGTGTGTATCTGGTCTGTTTTCCAGGGGACTTAAAGTTCTGCTTTACTAAATAGTATGTACTAAATAGAGTAATGCTGCAGGATACCATGGGGCCAGCATTTAGTTATGTGGCTGACATGTGACTAGCAAAGAAACAAACCAAACCCTCCAAATTTTACTCTTCAATGCAAATAATACACAGCATAGCATCACATGTGCAGCTCTCTCACTAATCAAAGTGCTGTGATGTATGCACACACACACACACACACACACACACACACACACATA
>JBAMHV010000017.1:5303066-5332700 GCA_037177535.1 Pseudomugil gertrudae | reverse complement strand
TCTATATATACAGACAGACAGACACAGAGATAGGTATGGAGGAAACAAGTGCTTACGATACTAAAAGCTTTAAAATAAATAAGTTTTAACTGTTCGAACTCACCAGCATACTGCTGGGAGTCAAACAGCATCACATTATCCCAGCTCCACACAGGACATGGCTGAGGTGCTCGTCTCACCACCTCATGGCCTTATTCTGTCAGCCCCTCTGCCTGATGCAGATTGGCCCCTACTACTGGGGCTCAGGGATCTCCCCCCGGTCTCCATCTGTTTAACTGCATCCCCAGCATCACAAAAAAGGGAAATGGAGGGAGGGGAAGTTAAAATTCACCTACTGCTGGGAGAAGCATAGAAGGAGGGAAACACAGAGTCAAGCTTGTAGCTGTTCATTTTGCTTTTAGCAATGAAGAATAATGTTCCAATGGAGCAGGATGTCAGAGTAAGAGCAGTGTTAGCTCAGTTTTAGCTGCTGAGACACTCTGTATCTGTGTGGCCTTGGAGCAATGTTGAGCTAGTTTTCATTCATCTATAAACTACTTATCTGAATGTATTAAGACATTGCATTGAAAGACTTTTCCATCATACATGCAAGTTCTTTATTTTCCATATGTGCATTGCATTATGGGATACAGTATGTAAGATGGACTGATGCAAATAGAGACTTTTGCAGATTACTACCTTGGGGAAGAACTTTTTGCATACTGTAGAATTTGCAGTAATTCCAAAGCTGCATGGGAAATCAGTATGTACTACTAGTAGATTATGGGATTTTCACAACAGCTTTGTAACCTTTGACTTTAGCTGGATTTGCACTCACAAACCATCAGAGTACAGCAGGGTTCCCGTCGCTCACACCGGTGAAACGTGCTCTCCTGCCGAAGCACTGGGCTACAAGATCATGGTGTAATTTCTCTTCTGCAAAAAAAAGCTCCAGAAATCTGAAAGCAAATAATTACAAACTGACCAATCACAAGAGAGTACTTATGTGTAAATATTCTACAGACATCAGACGTGGAAGAGGTGTGCTTCTCGCCTATTCAGAACTATCCAGAGTATAGGTCAGTGACACCTACCTTACCTTAACAACATGCGAATGTAAACTGAGCTTTGAGGTCCATACGTCTTGAGCATGCTCTTATGTTTGAACCTGTTGCTGCCACTTGAAGGCAGTAAACAGCAATATGCAGAGCAAAATGAGCTTTGGGCAGCTTTTCGTTGCGTTCGTTCTGTTGTTGTCAAAGAAAAACCAAGAATAAAAATTTTTTATTTAATAAAACTATTACATGATCAAGACTGTTCACTGAAGCTGCTGACATACTTTTAGCTTGCATTACTTTGCTATTTATCATTTTAAGCCCATAGTTGTCTTGTTATGAGTGCAGCAGTTGTCAGATCTCAGCTCAAACTTTCAGCCAATCGGCATTCGATCAGCATTAGCTCTATGATGTAGTTCATCTGATGATGTGAGATAAATAAATCTAAAACCCTGTTTCAGATTTATGCAGACTAAATCTGTATTTTCATTGGCCAGCCAGCGAGTCTTAAAAAAGTGTTTTTCAAAAGCCTATTTTTCTCCCAATTCTTCCACTTGTCAGTCTGGCTTGTACTGCATGTAACAGTTTAACATTTCACCACGAGTCTAGTTGATTGTTTTATTAAAAACTAAAAAAGGGTAACATTAGAGGGAAATAGGATCAACAGGCCAATTATAAACTAGCATTTCCTACACCTAATATAGATAATTGTTAATTATAACCTCAAACATCTGAACAAACATTGCTAATGATAATGGTGCCCGTTAGCATCCTCAAACACACAAACCTGCACAATAGCTATGTTTGATTCAAGCTTGATATTTGCAGGGTGCATCTCTGTTTGTTGCTAATGAACATAGCAGATCCCCAAAAAAATGACAAAATCAAGGAAGTCTAAAGAGAATTATAACTGTTTGCTGTGTTGTGATCTAGGAAGCATCGCACCCTCATCCTGTAAAAGTGTCAGGTTCTTAGACCACATTGAAACCCGGAAATGTGCTGAGCAAACTCACTCCTGCTCTGTGGCAGCGGCGTTCCGATGAACAAGCAGCTATTGTTGCCCTTTTTCTTTACTGGAGTGAGACATTTCTGCTTAACTCTGCAAATTTGTCTTGCTTTTGAATGGGAAAAAAATGCTGTGCAGAAAAAACAAGAGTGGATTTTAAGAGCTTCATGTTGAAGTGTACCCAATTAAAAAGCTGGCCCTCCTGAGACGTGCAGGAAATGAGTCTGACGGCTTGAAGTAGGGAGGACTGCTGCAGAGGCTGAGCAACACTTGTTTGCCTTATTTTTAAGCCACTTGTTTTGCAGATCAGAGCAAATGAGGGTGGATCCTGTACCTCAGATTTAAGGCATTTATTGATCAGAGAGTTGACAAGCTCTACGTGACTGCTGCACATTCTGTAAACAGCACACACACTGCTCACCAGACCTTGAACAAACAGTTTTGTGTTTCTCTCAACGAAAAAAAGCTTCGGGACTGCTGTACACAGAAAACCAGTCACTAATTGTTATTGTGAATGCAAAGAAGAGATTTCTACTTTTACATTATACGGTATACAAATCTTTTTTGATCCTATTGCTTTCAGTTTTAGTTTGAGACTGCTTTCACCAAGCAGAAGGAGTGGAAGATTTCCTGTACATTCATGTTTCAGTGGCAGCAGTAGAGCTGGTCAAAGCGGAACATCCACATATCCACAGCAATGTTTATAAAAAATGTTAACATGTTAAAATGTTAACAATTAACATGTAATTCTCATCATTATGAATATTATACGAGTGGTTTTATGCAGTATAGGGTTTTAGCCTCCACATCATTCTTTGCCTGCATTTTTGTGTCTTCATTTTGATTTCTTTCTGTTTCCTTCTTCATATTGCATAAAGCAACATGACTGGATTGCAAGAAAGTCACTTTAGGACTTTGCTGTACACATCCTTTTTGCAAATAATGTCTTGCATAAGTCTTGATCTACATTTCATTCTTTAGCTTTCAAAGAACTTGACAAAAAAAAGCATTCAAAGAAATCTCAAGCACCAAATTTCTAGTTTTTCTGAACGTCATTGGCTATTTTTTCACGTATTTTCAGATCAGTCTCTGCACCTGACCATTTAATAGTGACCTATGAGTTGCTCAAGACTAAAAAAAAGGCTTACCTTTATGGATCAACCAGTCTGTCTACACATAACAGTCAACTTATCAAAAAAGCTATTTTACATTGTGTATTCCGACCCTCTGTTAGTAGCAGCCCATTGCAGAGACACATCATTTATTTCAATTTTTTTTTGTTGCTATGAAAAATGCCAACAATAACACAGTTTGACATATAGAAAATAGTATTTTTCCACCAACACTGTGATTCCCAAAGTGTCATTAGTTAAAGCATGGCATGTGTTGGCATGTTGTGTGGTGTGCCTTTTAGAAGATCTAAGAAATAGGAGGATTTAAAGTGGAGGCAAAAGAGAAAATGCCAAGTCTAAACACTATTTGCAGATTTAAAAGTATCTGGAAGTTTGCACTAAAGAAATATTTATATATCTAACAGAGACCTGTCATAGACAACAGAAACTGAAGTCTCATCAGAAATAGTCTCCCTGAAAATGAAGGGAAATGAGTGAGGGATTACTTATAAAATGTGTCAAGATGTGTAAAAATCCACTGATGTGAAGGCTAAATGAAGATGGCAGATGGCACAAATGGGGGGGGAAAATGCATAGTTGCCTAGAAAACACTTTCTATATGAACAAAAAAATAAGGGCTGTCAAATTATGAATCTTTTGAAAATAATCTGGTGAATTACAGGATAGGTGTGATTCAAAATGATTATTTACATCCCACAATATGAACACCCATTTTTCAGTCTGAAGAGTGTTCCACTTGAACTCACAGTCTAAACAAATGTTCTCCTGGTGTTGAGAAAATAAGAAAGATAAGAATTTTTTATTTCTTTATTAATCCCAAATGGGTTTCTGCATCTGACCCATAACTTGATGTACTAAAGAGCAGCTGGCTGCCATGTTTCAGCAACCCAGTAAGCAGTTGGGAGGGGTTAAGGGCCTTGCTTAGGGGTCACAGTGGTTCATCTCTGTTGTCAAACTTATGACATACACAGATACATTGGTATGTCCTAATGACATACCAAATGACACGAGAGTTGGACTGAGAATCAGTGACAAAAGGTCTTAGCAGTGATGATAAACTCTCCCCAGATGACCTCTGCATTACTGAAGCAGAATGCACAAGACTGCACCAGTCTCATCAACCATATTTCTATTCACGGTTGCATTCGTTTGGGTAAATCACTGTAATTATTTCCCATTTTTCTTGCACTATATGAAAAACAAATGACAAGTTGCTGAAGACTTCTGCACAGTACTGTAAAATGGGGTCATATCATGGGGTGTGAGGTGACCTTAACTGGACCGTCATCTAAAACAGATGCTCCATGACCAACCTGTGATATATGACTGTTACTCTCTATGGTGCACAAAGTTCAGAAAAAAGAGCACAGTTTCATCTTCAGCTGCTCGCACTGGCCTTGACATGCCATAACACTCCCACTACACTGTACGGCTTATGAGTGTAGGTGTGTGCGCTCGTGTCAGAGTCTCACTTCGGTACACCCTGAGAGTCCTTGTCTGGAGACCTTGAGTGTTAGTAAGTACAGGGTGCCCCTCCTTTGGGAGAATGAAAGGGAGCAAAAAAAAAACCCAAGCAGATAAGAAACATTACCACCAGCCGGAACAACTCGTTCTAGATGTTTCCCTTCTTCTGCACGCTGCTTCTGACGTCTGCAGCATGTGTCAGATAGGAGATAACTGTAACAAGTTCATTGTTAACCTGAAGGACTCGGACATAACAGACAATGAACTTTGCAAAGGAATCTGAGAAATTTGCATCACTGTAGCAAAACAAAAGTGTGTTTTGTTTTTCTGTCTCTGTCTCTCCAGAGGCGTCCCAACAGGACTGTTTTCATGGCTTGAGACCAAGGAGAGAATAAATGCTGAGTGAGCACAGACAACAGCTACTCTGTCTTTGCTAAACATCTTCAAGGTCCCTGTGGAGGGATAAATGGCCAACAGGAGGTGTGTTCCCAGGAGAGACTCGTCTGGATGTTTAGGAGGTAAGTCCTCTTCACAACTTCTCCATTTGCTCACCTCACTCTTTTATAGAAAACAACATTCTTGGAAACTTAAAAAATTTTTGCCTGAGCTTTTTATTTAGTTTTTTTAAGCTAATAAAAATTTTATACAGTTTTGCACATTCAGTAACCAAAGCCAAAAGCCGTTTCATTGTGTTTCTCATGTATTCACAGTGCAACTCCTTTCCTTTTGTCGTCCCTGCCTTGCAGGTCCCTGCGCTCACAACAGGGGCAACACAGCTCATTGCACTCGCTGTTCCTTTTTCCTATGCATATACTTCTTTGAGATGTAACTTTAAAGAGGCATAAGGCATGGGAAAATGGGGCTGCAGAGGTATTCCACCGAACAGACGGACATTTCATCATGATTTCCGAGTGGCAGCTGACCTCAACATGAACACACACACACACATAAAACTTGACTTAAGCTAAAAAAGGAAAATTTTTTAGTTTTTTTTTTTTACTCCTGCGGTTTGTTTTTATGCTATGATCATGATTTTTTACTCATTGTACTTGTTTGGGATGACCTGATGTGAATGTGGATCAGTTTGATTTTTTTGGTGTTTTCTCTTTTTAAATAAAGACATTGTTGCTAACATCGTGTGTTTGTATGAATGGATTCTGGCTTTTTAGATTTTTTAGGCTTTAGACATTTATTTTCCTTTTTCCTCTCAAAGGGTGGTGATGCACTAAGCAGTCTTTGGGGTAACTGCTGCTTTAATCTCATGATAGCAAGAAATTGTTTTATTTTTAATATTCTGCTTTACACAGTTACTGGTCCTTCTAGTCCTGGTAAACAATCAGTAAACATTTTAAAAAGCTTAAATGTAAGTACAAGAGAAGTGTGACCTATATGTTGTAAATATTTCTTTAAGTAAATGTCATTTAGGCCATTTGATGGGTTTTAATTCTGCCCTTAGATTTTTAAATAAAAGTCTCTCTCTGGATCAGGACTCTTTAAATGAAAGCAGCTTCCTGCAGCTTCCTTAACACCCAGGTCTCATAATAATCATTCATTGTGCAGAGCTTGGCAAGCTGCTACATCCATTTTATTTGAATCAGGCTTTAGTGGATAACATTGTTCAATGTCTACAAAATAAGATAAGGGTTTTGATTTCAGCCTTTTAATTAGCAATACAAAAAGATTCAAATCTACAAACATGTTTTACACATTAATAATACTTAACTATGTGTCTATTTAATTTATTATATGCTATAATGTTTGAATTTTTTTCTATGATACACATATTCCTAAAAGGATAGCTGATGTTACTATACTGTAATGCATATTTATGCACATTATAGATTTATTTATTTATTTATTCTTCAGTGAGTGACTGTATCAGAGAACTTACCGAAAGATTAACAACTGAAGAGGATTATTTACCCCTCATTCGACATATATTTAAAAAAAAACAGCACAGGTCTCCACTGGAGGGGACAGCATGCACAAAATGGTAAGAAACTGGTGTAATCTTTAAGAAAGCGTTGGAATAAAAGACAAACATAAGTCCCAAAATCTATTTAGCAAAAATATCTGTCGAAGCATGGCACAAAACATGAACATTCCTCCACACTCAGTTAATTAGGAATTATAAGTGCTTTGTATTACCTGAATAAATGTAGTTCCACAGTTCCCCACAGTTACTTGGTTGGAAGAAACAATAAAGTGAAGGGTTATATTTTGTTCTTTGGTAGATGTGAGATATTTCTGCAATATTTATTGTCTTAGCTTCTTTTGGTCTCTGGCCTTTGCTCTTTTAGTCTAACTTCAAAATTCTCATCAAGATGTCCCAAACAGAAACATACGTTTTGATGGAAGCCATAAATAAAGGTAATCAGTCACATAGGTCAGGGTGCAGAAAGCAAACATTTTACCTGAGAGACTTGATTATCTGAAACATGGTTTGGTGCTAAATCATTTAATGTTTTAACAGCATTAAAATGAATCGATTGCTGAACAGGGAGTCTGCATAAAAGATATCAGACCTGGAATGATGCAACAGCAATGCGACCTCACTCTCCACCTGCCTTCACCTGTCTACTGAAACTCGTCACGCAGAGTGAAACTCTTCCCTGATTTAAGTATAAATATTTTTTTGTAGTAGGTGCCAAATAAAGTCAGTGTGGTTTAAAGTTTTGTGTACAATTATAATAAGAAAATCCAAACCTTTATGTTCACACTTGATTTGACCCCTGACCTCCTCCCTGTCACACAACCTTGACTCCAGTCTGTTTGCAGCAAACCAGCTGCAGCTTTCCTCAGACTGTTTGCACCTTTTCACCTGCTCACTCACCTGATCTGAAGGGATCTGCCAAACACTCATTGTCATTTAGTTCATCTACTCTCTGCTCCCCCATCATGGATCATTTATTGATGCTCATATCTCCATTAGCATCAGAAGCTGTAGCTACAGACTGAAACCTTTTTGCTTGGACTTTCTCACAGTGCATACAGTCAAAGGTGCTTTAAAATGAATTAAGTTCCTATGATTACATGTAATCAACTCCTTTCATAATTGTGCCTTTTAGTCCTAATTAATCGCAGTCCTTAAATTAAGAAAGTAGATCATCATAACAAACTAGAGTCTGATCACCTGCAGCATTCATCAGAATGAACTCCCAACACTTATAAATGAAGGAGGCACAGAAACCATTAAGCTTGTCCCAACTAATGACTTTGACGTGAGGCAATACACACCTCATGCAGACTGGAGGGCGCCATCCTTGTGGGGCTTTCAACTATGTGCTAACAGTTCAGTCATGCTACAAAAGAGCGCGATGGATCTCAATGATCCAGCAATTACCTCCGCTTTGATGGCGCCTTTGAAGATGCAAATCTACAAGCAGCAGAGCTGGTTCTGCTTGGGGCAATGCCACCGGACGCCAGGTGGAAATGCTCCCCTGCAGCAGCCGCGGGCAGTTTTCCAGACAACAAAAAGCCTTTTCACAGGACCCAGAAGACTTTTTGGAATTTTACTTATGGAAAAATATTGTTAGTTTTAAAGTCATAGATGGCAACACACGGGCTCTAGTCATGTAACTGTAATGTTCATTATCTGCACAGTTGGGTTGCTTTTGATTAAATTTTTAAAAAATAATGTCACAGGTTTAATTTTTTTTATGTAAACGGATTTATTTTAACTCCATGTAATCATTTCATGTTTTTTCACAATATGATAATACTTTATAAGCAGTTGTGCATAGAAATGTTTCAAATGCCAAAATTAAAGATAAATAAACGTATTATTATCGGTTTTATTTGTGACCTAAAACCAAAAATTTACATCAAACAGTTCGAATATATAAACATCTAAATCAGTGATATTTACAATGTTTAAACCACTCTTTTAAAGAGCGTAATGTGGGGATATCTAAGTTCTTGATACAAGAATTAGAAACAAGCGATCTTTAGTAGAAATGTATGTGTGATGGGGCCGCGGGATGGGGGTGATGGTGTGGAGCTGCGGGATGGGGGTGATGGTGTGGAGCTGCGGGATGGGGGTGATGGTGTGGAGCTGCGGGGAGGGACGTCCTGTGGCGCGGCTGCTGCTGCGGGAAGAAGCCGCAGCCTGACAGGAGCTGTCCGCTCAGGAAGGGGTGCTGAAACAGACACGGAGACAGCAGAGCAGCCGGGACTGTCAGGAAGCCAGGACGCGTGTCCTGGACCTCTCGTTTCAGTTTCATTCTCCGGTTCTGGAACCACGTTTTGACCTGTGAAAAGCACAAACAGATGTTTTATATCACCTAAATAAAAAGCAGGAATCAAACAAGACCCTGCGTTTTGAAATCTCTGCTAAATCATGAGCCTCAAATCCAAATTCGCCAGCTGAGGACATCTTACCTGAGTTTCTGAAAGGCTAAGCTTCTGTGCAATCATCTTCCTGCGTCGCACCCAGGTATTTGTGTTTCCTGAAAGTGCTCTCCAGTTCACCGATTTGCTCCGTGGTGAACTTGGTCCTCATCCTCCGCTGCTTCGCGCTCTCCCCCTCGCTGTCCTCTCCTACCTCACTCTCAGAGCCAGACGTGTACCCGCAGCTGTCTGGAAAAGAGAACAGTGCAATTTAATTAATTTACTCAAAATCGATAGGTGCTCAAAGGCCTGTCGATCCCAGCCTTTAAAACAAAGTTTATCAGGGA
Source organism: Pseudomugil gertrudae (assembly GCA_037177535.1). NCBI lineage: Eukaryota > Metazoa > Chordata > Actinopteri > Atheriniformes > Pseudomugilidae > Pseudomugil > Pseudomugil gertrudae. Next base: position 5,323,387 of record JBAMHV010000017.1, on the reverse strand, counting down.
ACTTACTATTTGGAGAGGTCGGGGAGTATCGGCTTCTTGCAAATTCCTCCACACCACTCAGAACTTTCGGATAAAGCGCTGCATCCTGTGTCTGTTCAGAGTCCTCATAGTAACTTTTGGAAAGCCACTCCACAGAGTAGTTTGCCATAATGTATCCAATCTGTATGATGGTGTAGGCTTGTGACTGAACGGCTATATAGGAGGGTGCGTCTTCATTTGCATATGCAAAGGAATCTCAGCGGAATGACAGAAACCCGATGGTGGTCCGAATTAAGGTTAATGGAGACTGAGTTGTAGTTTTTCTCACGTTTGTGGTTGTGTGAGCTGTTCTGGCGCCACTAAGTCTGAGTATCAGTTACCTGGCATCTCTGCCCTTGATGGTTGCATAAAGTCTCTGCTACATCCACCTCAGACAGACAATTAACTGAAAACATTCAAATAAAATCAACTTACTTGACTGTTTTTTAAGTCTTTTGAAACGTGATTTAGAAACTACTTCCATTTCCCTGAACTACACCCAGCGTGGTTTCGCTTTGAATAAGTCATAAATAAATGTTTGACCCCTGGTGAAGATATTTCCAGGCCGTCGGGTAGCAAACAAAGGCTCCCTGGTTGCGCATCAAGAAACCTGGTGTGGAAGTCTTTGTTATTAGAGGGGCCAGTGGGTGTGACCACGTTCAGAAAACACCAGAAAGTGAGAAAGTTTTCTTTGATCCTTTGAAGTTATTTGAATGAAACATTTGCCTCCAGGCACCCTCACCCAGACTTATTTCAAAACCCAACTTTAAAAAAAAGCCCTCCAGGGACTTTGCAGAGACCCTGGGGTTTTTACAAATAACAATCTAAATACATTAAAATGTCTCAATGTCATCTGTTTCATCACCACATCTCATCAGGTTTTTAACCGAGGGATTTAGAATTCATATCACAGAGCTTATCTTCTGGGCATACAGAACCACAGACTCTCTGGAGCCAGGTCTGGACCCCCGCGGTACATGTAAACTCATCAATGAGCAGCTTAATTAGGACTAATTGCGACCATGAGCTCCACGTTAGCTGCAGCTTTTGAAGTGTGCACTTGGGGACAAACACGCCTTATGAAATAAAACCATTTTGACCTTGTCGGAGGCTGAGCTGAAGGGAGAAGACTCTGATACATCTGGATTTTGATATTTGTTGGAAAATTTGACATTCCACACTGATTTAATTTAATAAGATTTATTTAAATGGATTGGTTTGATGCGCTTTTGGTCTTATCTCATAAAGAAATTGAATCAAATCAGGAGATCCATACAGTGACCTGTGACGAACCTTTAGCCATCCTTTATCAGCTTTCTTTAACCACCTCCCCCCCTCCCTCTATTCATGATGATCTATTCATTTGAAACTAATCCCAGAATAAAGATTAGGATATCTACAAGATACTGCCTCAACAACGGGCCATGTGCGAAGCAAAAAACAAACAAACAAAACAATCCAAAGTCAATTGTTCTATTAGAAGATAAACTTTATTCGATCATAAATAGGTTTGCAGTAATTATATACACCTTTTACGCATATGGATTGCACGTCTTTAAGTGTTTAAAGTAGAAAAGTCTGTAGTTTCTTAGTAGAAATGCGGGTGTTGGGTTATAATACAAGGTGGCGTCTGCTGCTGGAAGACCAGCTGTGATACAGGAAGCGTGTAAAGGGCCTGGCTGGCCGCATATTGGGGTCGTTGTCCGGCAACTACGTGATACTGAACCGAGGGTAGAGGCTGGAAAGTCACAGACGGGATGTGTGGAGCGAGGAAGTCCTGAACTTCTCGTTTCAGCTTCATCCTCCTGTTCTGAAACCAGGTCCTTACCTGAGAAAAAGTTGCAAAGAGAACAGATTCAGAAAGCTGCACTTTGAGGAGATTTGTCCACCAAACCAGTTTGTTCGGCGTGGTTCTTACCTGAGTTTCTGTGAGGAGGAGCTTTTGCGCAGTCTTCACTCTCTCTCCAGAATCCAGGTATTTGTGCTTGCTGAAGATCTTCTCCAGTTTGCTGATCTGCTCCGGGGTGAACTTAGTGCGCACGCGGCGCTGCTGTCCGTCTTTCCCCACCTCGCCCCCTTCGTCCACACAGAAACTGTCAGTGGATGCGGCTTCGCTGTCATATCCAGAGGAATATCCGCTGACTTCTGAGACTGGAGAGAGAAGTTATTACATTAAATAACGCGTCTACATTCTGTTAAAGTGATCACATTCAGCTTTCTTACTTGGTGAGGAGCAGTTCGTTGAATGCAAAGGTGAGCATGAGCTGGACTCCTGCTCTGCCTGCAGAGCGGACTTAGATGGTTTAGGTTTTGCCTGCAGGTAACCTCTACCATAAGCCGGCGCGCAAGGCTGCACCATGCATGGGACATGAGGTTTGCATATTGGCGCAGAATCTGTGCGTTGTATGCGCTCTTCAGTCATTGCGATACTATGATGGCTCTGTGCCAGCCAGTCTACAGAGAAGTACTTCACCATGTTGGCAGTGCTGCTCATTGATCTTTACAACCAAAGGATGGCGAGAGGAATAATGTTGTGGCGGCTCTCAACCCGAGGGCCAGGTTTTATACGGCTCTGGCCCCCGCTGCAATTTGCACATGTAGAGACCCTTGTTAACGCCTGATCGATCCCGATGATTAGGGGATAATGGCTCGTTATTGAAGTCTTTAGTGTCCTGAGTGTGGGAGGAGCTGGCGCCACCAAGTCTGAGAGGGTCTGAGACCAAAACCAGAGAAACTGGGGCAGGTTGGAGGGGACGAGCTGAGCAGATACCCCCCTTCAAAGGTGGCTGCCACATATTTTGGTTGCTGCATGCATAAGAAAGTGTGAAAAGAACTGGTTTCAATCTAAAGCACTTTGAAACAGCTTTGAGTTTAGATAGTGAAACACATTTGGGATCACAACATTACTGAGCTGTTTGACTGAGGAGCGTGGACTTTCTCTGTAACCACACACACACCAGATTACATGGAAGGTGGCTGGTGATGCTGAGAGCATTTAACGTGCTTTTTCAAGCTAATAAACGAGCCTTTTCTCTTCACTGTGTCTTCCTAACTTACCGTAACTGTACTTTACAAGCTCTATCGTCAGCCCTGTTATAGTTATTTTATTAGGTTACTGATCCGTTGGGGAAAAGGCATTAAATAAGGGTGCTATAAATGCCATACATGTAAAATGAAAGAAGTTCACACCTTTTTTTTTAATTTCAGTAGTTCAGTATTTCAGTTCATAGTGTTGACACTGGTGGATTAATTAGGTGGCTGGTCAACTTTCAATTATTGATTTATTTTATTTTAACTTTAAACTCAAACAATTAGTTATGAAGACATCCATATCATCATTATCTTACCGTCATAATTAGAATTTTAGTTATAGCACATAAATACTGTTGATTTGTTGACCTAATTGGCAGCTATTTATGTTTTGTATGGTTGTTTAAGATTGGTTCTTCATAATATAGACACTTACTTTGACTTGCCAAATAACTTATCAGATTTTCTATTTAGCTGCCCTTTTCCCCTTTAATGGATACAGTTTGTTAATTTGCCCCCATAATAGTTACAGTATAAGAAGCCTTGTCTTAAACTCACATGTGCTAGAGCTAAATCTCACAACAGCTCACAAAAAGCACAATTTTTATTTCTACTAAAAGATAGTAAATTTCCTTTTGCTTTAAGGAGAATAGTAATATCAACACATATGCTCATCTCAGAAAAGAACGATGTTAACCAGATAAAACGTGTAAACACAGAAAAAACTTTCAAATAAAACAAATATTTATTATTTAAAATAGACCTTTGTACTGAAATGAACCATCTGACTGCTGGTCTATATATAAAAAAACATTTCAAAACATTTTAGGATTTTTTTCTGTGCAACAGGTTCATTGAAGAAAGATTTTGCAAACTTTGAGGGACAAACTTTTATATTTAAGTCATAAAAATAGAGTAGCCTCAATGAATGAATGAATGTTATGAAAATAAATGAACAAACACAAAAGTAAAAAAGGGGCATCATAGGATTCATCACCACTTTTATGGGTGCAACTTTTTTCAGTAAATTATTAAATTATCCTTATACGCTGACCTTGTCATTATTGGATTTGGAGTTCATATAATATTTTCCAATTGATGTCATATAATTTAGAGATAGGGTTAAGTGGATATTAATAAAGTTTTCCAATAAGTCTTGGAAAGATACCAACAGAAATAGTTATCTAAATGGAGATGATGTGCGTAAAACCAAACTTTGAAGCCATTTGTGATACATGAAAACATTTTAACCCTGTAAAATGAAAGCATTTGTCACTAGTACCTGCAGGAGCAGTTTCGTATTGACACATCTTTGATACCCCGGTGATCTGGCGCCAGCTACCCAAGAAACCAGCTTTTGGCACAGGCGCTTCAAACATTATCAAAGGAACTACAGTAGCAGCACAATTAAAGCGCGTTCATGTAAATATGCTAAAACAAGCTGTCGAGGAAGCTGCATGGGGTGCAGCCTGGGAGCGCAAACAAATCCATTGAAAAGCCTTAAGTAATCCTTTTATTGAGAGCGTCACTTACCAAGGCTGTAAATATTACGCGTCACACTCATATTCAGAGTGGTAAACAAGAAGTATGACAGAGGATGTCACTCACAATCTGAGTGAAAAACACACTTTACCACTATTTTGAGTTGACAATCACCATGTCATGTGTATTAGCTGTTAAATATATCGACAGCTTCTTTCCAAATACAGCGTCTTAAACCTCCGGGTTTCTCCTGCAGCAGGGGGTGGTATGCGTGCGTGCGTGCGTGTGTTTGGCGGGGGGAGGAGATATAACACTAAACTGATCGTTTAATTTGGTTGCAAAGCAGATGAAAGGCCAGGCCTAGTTGTCTTTTTGATCTGTTGCTGTGGAGGTTGTAGACCATTCAGCCTGTTGGGACTTTTTTTGTCTCCGCTGCTTTAACGATGCAGCCCCATCTTGTTAAATAACAATATATAAAATGACCTGGATGCTGTGCACAACAGGCCGTTTCCTCAGAGCTGTCTCTGTCCGAGAGGAAGAGCTTTGATTCTGTTCTGTTCTTAAATTCATTACTCATTACATTTTTGTTCCAGACTGGATGCAACTCAGTAAGTTTATCTGTGCGCGTCTCATAAAGCTTTTATTAGGCAATAAAACATAAAATTGTGTCTTGGCGCAACACTTTAAAAAAAACAAACAATTTTACAGCTCAGCACAGGATGAAAAGGAGTAATGGCTTTTCTTTAAAGAATCATTAACACTTAAGTTTCACATTTCCGGTTTTCAGAGTTTTGAGGCATCAAACAATTTGATTGTTATGAAACAGCTTACCAGTAAAGTTTCTGTTGATTTTGGCCTCAACAAAGCAACACTATACAACTATCTGAACTTTAAACTCCGCTCTGACTAGTTTTGTTTGTACACAAAGCTCCATGACGCACATCCCTGGAGCCATTTTTGCTTTGCGTCAAGACTGCTGAGAATCTGCTAAACTGGCACAACATGACAGCAGCCTTCTGCTTTCAGATGAGAAACACATTGGCCGGTTTGGGTGATTCAGCAAAGAAACCCAACAAGACATTTTCAGGGGAACTCAGTAAAAATAAGAGAAACTGTGATGGAGCATGAGTCAACATGACTTTCTGGAGATAGCTCAGGGAAGAGATGGGATTCAAGATGGATGCCAAAATGACCTTCAGGGGGCCCCACAGTGTGGAAAGCCATTAAAGATCAGTAGAGAGCAGAATGAAAAAAAAGCCTGTGTAAGAACAGATAAACAAAACATTCCAAACAGTAGTTGAGAATATAACTGAATAAAGTTATTTTAATAATACATTCTATCATTCTTATATGAGTGTTTATACAAATTCACCAAACCACTATTTATAAAAATGACTAGATGACAGGGTTCTAATGAAAAATGCATTCCTTATGACATTAAATATGCTCAAGAGGATTGTAGAGCTTAAAAAAGCATACAGACCTCTATCTGTATTTCTTCTGATGCAGTTTCATCTCTTTCTCTGGCTTCTTTATCACAAGTTATAAAGCGACTGTAAAATTCAGACTAACAGGCTGCAAGACTTTATTCTTAACCCCTCATTGCCCGAACACTGTAATAAATTAGAGGTTTCTTCAACTTAAAAATATAAGTTCTCAACTTAACTCAACTTCCAGATTAGCATGGTATTAACTTAAAAACATGTGTTTTTCAAGTCTGTTAACTAATAGCTAGGCTATGTGTTTTATCAACTTGATGCTATAATTTATAATAAATTACTTTGTCACATTGTCCATCAGACAGAACTCATTAAGTAATGAAGATCTCTTATGTTCTTACAATCTATAATTTCAATTTTAATTTGTCTAATCTACCAGTACTGGCCAATTTACTCTTTTTGACCTGAAGAGACACTGTGTTGCAATACCCATATATCCATGTTTACACAATCCTCTGCTAGTGTCAATCAAGAACATGTACAATGCATAAGTACAATAGCAGAATGTGTACTTCATAGTGTGGGGGAATTGGGATATAAGTTTTTTTATTGTCCTTCTAACTCATGGTACCAACTTTCAAATTCAAGCTGAATTACATTTTTTAACATTGTATAAATATAAAAAAGAAACAAACTAAGCAGATAACATAAATTTATAGCACAGAAATGTAGCAATTACCCTGTGATTGTTAAAATTGTGTGGAATCTGCATCTCCCATGAGCCTTTGTGGTTCAGGTGGATTCTGAAAGTAGCCCCGTCCTTTACACGCTTCAACTTATACCACCACAGGCACCATCAATGCTGACAATCTGAACAAAAATTAAAACAACTTAAAACTACAAGTTAAACATATGAAAACTCTTTAACTTAAGTTCTGTATGCAATACTCATAATAAGTACTAAATTAAATAAGCATAGCTGAAAACAAATAAAACAAATAAATAAAATCAAGAAACTGTTTGCATCAAGAGATTATTTAAAGACACAAACCAGATAAAATTTTTTGCTTTTATTCCACATGTGGTCCTTTATAAAATCTACATGGCCAATTCAGTTTAATTTGATGCCTCACTAATTAACTCTTTTATGGGAAGTTAACTTTGGCAATACAGACTAATCCAAATATGTGGAAAAGTGATAAAAAAAAAAGCCGATTTGTGTACTGGTTCAGCACATAATGTGGCAGTCAGACAGTCATCATAAGAAGAAAAGAAATTACGGTAGCTATTTAAAATACGACCATATGTTAAAACTGGCTGAAGGAGGGAAGCTCAGGCTTCAGCTGTACCACCAGCCCCACATTCCCTGGAGAATGAAACCAGCCATGAACCTGCTATTTCACTTTTCTATCATTTTATTGTTTGACAATGATATGCCTTGGCATGAGGGGGCACATGAAATGTAATTTATTTGGCTAAATTAAGCAAATCTTCATAGCTTGTCACATTCCATCTCCATTAATTTCACAGCACATAATCATGGAGGAGAGAGCAGGCAGGAAAATGGAAAAATGGACACTGGCTGAACATCATTCCTCAAAACGACGTTTTACACACCGACATCTCATTATGTTCCATCATTTAATGGTAAGATTTTGTCCCAACTCTAAGCTCGTCTCCTTGCCCTTCGCCACACACTGATAATAAAGTATTTATTATACACTCCCTTTAATCAGTATTATATATTAATCACTTTAGGCATGTAATTGTCATTGAGATTGATAATTGATTAACAATCAGAAACTATGGGCTGTAATGTTCATTAAATAACTTCTGTAATCAATAAATGGATGTGTTCTGCATTTTGACATGTGTTTTTCTGTGAGACACTATCCAGGCAATTCTATCTTAGTAACTGCATTAAACTGTAAAAAATCCCAATGTGAAAGTGAAGTGCTGGGTTTCAATTGACCCACAAGCTAAACAAAGTGCTTAACATAAAATAAATCATACATTACATTATAGACCAATAACCAACCAACAACACATTGTCGAGTCAGCATTTTTAATCACATTATTTGCAAGTTTTTCATTACTGGCAATTGTTACATTTTTTTCTTTTTATAAACAAAAGCAAAATTAAATTATTGTCATAACTTCTCTTAAGCCTTTTTATCATTATGGGCAGCTTTACAAAGGATGACATTTTCACTGACTCGGGCCCTTCTTTTTCATTTGCAATAAATTAATCATGTAAAAATGTGGCACTTGGCATTTCAGGGACTAACTTTAAAAACATCTCACTGTTAGGATATTGCTTTTGCTTGTTTACCAAGCTAGATCAAGCCATAACCACAGCAGAGCTGTGGAAAAGATTATAGGTTTAATTGAACAACTTAGATTCAATCCAAAAACAGACATAAATAGAATAAAAATTAAATCAATCTCATAATTTCTCTTGCCATTTCTACAGTGAGCATACTTCTTTTTACTGCAAATGAGTTGGCATCACCTTTGAATCTCCCCATTCCTTAGAACCCATGCTAGCAGCTATCTGAAGCTAACCATAGAAGCTTCAGGGCTTTGTGCTAAATTCTAATGTTAGCATGCTTACATGCTCTCTTGAAGTGCTAGGCCATAAACCAAAGTATTAATATTTGCAGTCAATCTTTTCACTTCAAAAAGCAATGCAAAGTTAACATTTAATCTAAATCTGTTAGTTTATCCAGGCAAAAAAACAAACAACATGACAGTGAATGAGACAACACTTGCCACAGCAACAGCCAAAGGATTACCAAAACATTCCTTCAATAAACATGGATATTTACACAAACATGTTTTAACTCAACACTTCTGATGTTTTAGTGAGAAAATAAAGTAATGCTTTTGGTGATTGGAGCTATAAATGTCATATCTATTCTTAGCATAAATTAGAAATTAGGTTGACTCTGAAAACATTGTGCTTTCATAACATCCCATCGGTGATCTGACGTTGCTCATTTTCTCTCATGAATGTTCCATGAACTCAGAAGCTGCTTTCACTGAAAGGTGGCCTTCACCCTCCTTAGCGTGTCGTGGATTCTGCGTGTTTGACGCTCACTGGACTGCTGAAAGTTGGCATCGTTGTCTGCAGCCAAGAGGTGGATGTCAGAAGCGGCGAGGCGAGCGATGCGGCGGCGCAGGTAATCCTGCAGGTCCTGATCTGCGCTGTAGGGGTACGTAGCCTCCTGGAAGGCATGGACCTGACTCACAACTTTTGCAATACTCCTAGAATCAGCGTTAGATGAGAGAGAACACAGCGTGAGAAGGAACTCAGTAGCTGCATATACTTTTTTCTTCTCAGCAGCATCAGCAATGCCTCTGACCTGATTTGGAGGAAGCTGGGGCAACTCAGGGTCCATGGTAACCAGCTGCATTTCTGCCATTCACTGCTAGATCTTCTGACCCAAGCATCTGGCTACACCCAATCACCTCTCAGCATCTGGCCAGAAACCTCCTTTCCAATCAAACTCCATCCCACAGGCACCATCTGCAGCAACACTGGCACCCCCACCAGCAACCCAAATTCAACAGCTGTGCCATTACCATCCAACTGCCACTTGTTGTGACCTCGGCATCTGGTCAGCCATATTGAAGCGAAAGGGAAGGACACGATAAAAATACGTCCTCTTAGCGAGTTGGCCGACTTTGTCATAAACAGATTCGCTGGGTGTAGAGAGAACACTAGTTCTAGGATAATGACACTAACTATTCATATCATGTTGCTACAGGAACAAGTAGGAGGTTAATTATACTGACTAAATGCATGTTTGATGTACATCACATAGGTTTTTTTCCACTGAGAAGCCCAGTGAAACGCTGTGCTTTTTGCTCTAAGCTAAAACTGAAGGAGCAAGGTGCTTTTATAGTTTCCAGATTTTACCATTTGTGCTTTGATTTTGAGCATCAGTGTGCTTTGGGTGGTCAACATGACTGGAAAAACACTATATATACTGTAAAACCATTTACCATAATATGTTCTGATATTATAACCTAAATAATTATTACTATATGCACTACTATACAGTCATTTGGCAGATGCTTTTATCCAAAGCGACTTACATATGATAAGCAGTCATTTTAACTATAACCATTAACCTAACATGCATGTCTTGTGGGTGGGAGGAAGCCGGAGAACCTGGAGAGAACCCACACATACATGGGGAGAACATGCAAACTCCACACAGAAAGGCCACTGGACAAACCTCCCAGCCAGGTCTCAAACCAGCGATCTTCTTGCTGTGAGGCCACAGAGCTAACCACTTCTTCACCATGCTGCACCATAAATCCATTATGAGCCGATGATTTATTTACACCCTAAGAGTAAATTTTGTGTGACCAATCAGATCACAAGGTTTACACCTATTTGATGAAGTTGCCCCTGTTTTGTGTGAGTATGGTAGTACTCATATCATTTCAGTATGGTAGTAACTGATGATGACTGTAGTTCTTAGACATTCTTTCAGTATTTTCAGCTTCTTTCCTGGAGTACGTATTGTCTCTGTGCGTGGGGAATCATCAGTAATGGACAGAGCTTTTCGGGGTTTTCCCAGAAAGAAACAAAAGAGGCAACACCAGCAACTATGACTTAAAATAAAAGGTAAAGGTTTATGCAACAATGAAATATAAAGTATATTAATGATAAAAGAAATGCACCATAACAACTCACTCATTTGACTGTGTTCATTTGTGTGATATTTGTTGATTTATTTTTGCTTCCTGCACTTTAATCTGTATCAAGAGCTGCTGTAACAGATGAATTTCTCCTCTGAGATTAATAAATGTCTAAAAGAGACTAAAAATCTAAAAGAGAAAAAAGGAGCAGATAAAGACTACAGTTTAAGACTTAAAAAATATCCATTTGTCTGTTATAGGAACTCCCACTCAAAGAATCTGTCATTTTTAACATATGCTAAAGTTTCAGGTTATAAAGATGACCTAACTACCAGCCAGAATGTGCAATCTGTAGCTGTGCAAGACTACAAAGCTCATTACAGAAGATGGCTGAAGCCCATCCAAGTGTAAGAAAGCATTTAAATGAGGATAATCCGAGTAACTCTGTTCGATTGGGAGGAGAATTCAGAGAAATGCTAACAACTGTTAATTTAGAGGGAAAAATCTCCAAAACAATCACAAACTAAGAAGAAACAAAGCAGAAAGAGGAGGACTGAAAGCAGAAATCCTTCTTATGCTCCTCGTCCTTGATGGACTTTGTTGCCTCCACAGCAGTCTCATGGTATTTCGCTTTAGAGTTCAGACCGAAAGTGGTTTCCACAAGCATTAAGTATGAGCAGCAGAAGAGGCAGCGTGGAATCCAGCATTGACAACATAACTGAACTGTATCAAGGTTTACTTGCACATAAACCAACACCACAGTATTCAAGTGGACCAGACTTAGCTAGTTTGGGCCATGAGGCGAGCGTACACACTACTTCAAATTAACCATTGTGCTTAGAGTCTTTGTGGATTAAAAAACAATCTAAATAGTTTGTTGTGTGTTGTGGTTGCCAGTCATGTGATACAGATCTGGTTTGCTTGGTGCATGGAGGAGTCAGAGAAAATGCTGTTTGTTCTGGAAATATGAAGATGCCAGCTGAGAAAAGATTATCTGTGGAATTTAAATAATTGTTTCACTTCAAACTAACTATTTAGTTATTTATAATCACAAGACAGACAGACAGACAATTGCAAATGCTGCAGATGTTTCCAGAGGCTGATGTCACAATATCTCTAAACTAGTCAGTCTTGTTTGATTTTGGGGGAAAAACATTTTCAGGGTTAAAACATCACACCATGTGAAAGCTATATAGAAGAAAACTGAGTTAAATGTTGCCATTATATAATTTCAGAAGTTTATTCACAACATGAAGTGTGTTTTCTAACATTACACATGTTTTATCTACTCGGGAACTTCTTTTTTCCACTTTAGAATGCAAACAGCAGAACAAGAACCCTGTTCTGCCACAGTTCCCTGTAGTGCAACTAAAAATTACCTGAGTTTATTCCATTTGTACGCCCCAGTGGTGAGTGTGAATGCACCGATCTCCAGCTGCTGGACATGCATAGCCAGGATGTGCACGCAGGGCAGTGTAGGCTTCTTCTTTGTGTGAGCTCCTCCCATCAGACACAAATCATCACTCTTTAGAAAAACCTGAGAGGAGGGGGCAAAATTTTAAAACAGAACAAAGAAAAAGAAAACAGAATTCAGGAAAGGGAAGTGAAGTAATCTATGTAATTATTTGGATGTCGGTGGTACTAGAGTAGTTAAATACAAACATTAGGAAGTGATGTATGCTGTTTGATGCACCAGGTTCTGTAAAGGGCAGTTGTCTGAAGGTCAACCAGATGTAAGCTCTCAGCACACAGGTATGTTGCTGGGAGCTGTCTTTCTATTGATTTGTTTGCCCCGCAGCCCCATTTCACAATATGTGGTCATATCAGCCAACAAACACCATTCGTGTGCTCTTTGCTAAACACTAAACACACACAAACACACACCTGCACAGCTCGTAGCTCCTCCAGGATCTCAAACACCTTTGAAGCCAGATGTTTCCACGCCTGTTGTCAGGCAGAAGAGAAAATATCTTTTATTTAACATCACCAAAAGGAAAGTAAATCATGAGATACCAGAGCCAGTGAATAGAACCTGCCTTGAGATAAAAAATAATGGAATTTTTTTTCCATTTTTCAGCACTGACGCCTTCAGTTTTGAGTTTTTTTAATTACTGCTTTTCATGCCAAAATTTCTCCTCGCCACACTCACATTCTACATCTTATTTGAATTCATTAATGTTAATTTCCCATTTGTGAAACTAATTAAATACCATCCAAGCTCGATCACAGAAGAAAAAAAAACATTTAGCTCCAGGGCACCTGACTTATTAGAAAACTTTGTGTCAGGAGGAGTTTCATAACATGCAGCCTTACCGGTAATTGCCTGACAATCACGTTCTCCAGACCTCCGAGGACCTGCATAGCTGTGGCAAAATTCCGGGATTCGTAGCAGAGTTTTCCGATCCATAGATACTTGGTCAGTAAAGCAACTTGCGTCTACAAGAGAGCAACACCAACAAGAACAATAAAAAAAAGAGAGAACAAGACTGAGAAAGATGCACAATTCAACTTCCCGTGTACAACAGCACAGCTCCCTGCATACCAGCACGCTCACTAGAAAAAGTCACGCAGTCAAAGAGCATTGAGACTTTTGTGTTACATCTCTGTCACCATCACTGAAAAGTAAAGGTGCACTGACAGTGAGCAGGTTCAAATACTGCTTTTATTTGCATTTACAGCTGCAGAAGCTTATTCAATCAAAGCATTTCGAAGTGGATTGACAGCGTGCTTCTAAGCAGTGAAAATAGAGCTGAAGAATAACTGAAATGTTGGGTGCACAGAGGTCGGAAGTGTTGTGTTAAGTGTGTTCAGGAATAAAGAGGAGAAAGAGTTGGAACCTCACAATTAAAATAACAAAAACTCAGCTTTCATTCACTTTTTCCATCACACTAAGAGACATTGAACAAAAAAAGGCTTCCTGTCTTCAAACAATTCAGTTGTACAATCAGAGAAGCTGAAATGACATACGAAGCAAATCTGGCTCAGAAAGAACCGTCTTTCTTCCTGCACTTCTTCCTGTACTTTCCTGAGTTACATCTCCTCTCACCTTGACAGAGTCACAGATGACTATTTCTGCAGAGATCCAGTTAGTGACACTGTCAGCGTATGTGAGCAGCCGCTGAAGGTAGCTGTTAGCTGGAGTCTCCTCATGCACAAGCACGCTGCTGCTCTCTGCTGGTGGAATATGCTGAGACATGTTCCTGAATGGAGACAAGAGATACAGCTTATTTCAAACATGTTCCCACATTTACACCTTTACAACTCCACCTCCTCACACATCTGAAAAGGAGTGGAAGAATTTTAGATTTGCATATCTGAGCTTTATTACTATAACACAACATTAAGCACTACTCAGAGTGTTTTGTCATTTTTACTTGTTCTGGTATATGATGAGCTAAGCCTTGAGCCCATTTATAAGGATGACAGAACTGACAGGAAGTCAGTAACAATCAACATGGAGATAATACTAAGACATACAAAGGTGGAGACAAGCTTAAGCCTGTGTGACATGTCTTCAGCAACATGTAACATAATGTTATGTGACTTTTAAAAAACATATTGTAAAACTATTTTTGGGCATCTGTCTTGTGAACATTTGTCTTTGCACAATTTTAACTGTAAAATTAAATTAAATATACTTTATGGATCCCAGAGGGAAAATCAAATAGTAGTAGTTTTTCTTCCCCAACTACAAAAATTATTAATGAAGAGTTTTGTTGTTGAGGCTGCTGGCTGCTGGAAGGAAGGATCTTCTGTACCTCTTAAAATATCTCAGCTTCCTTAAGAAGTAGAATCTACTCTGACCTTTCTTTTAGATGTACTCAGTGTTGCCTTTTACACTCAAGTCTTTGGTCCAGCAGAACTCCAAGGTACTTGTATTCCTCCACCTCTTCTCCCAGGATGGAAACAGTCCCATGTGTATTCTTGTTCTTTCTGAAGTCAACAATCATCTCTTTTGTTTTGCTGGTATTAAAGATGAGATGATTGTCACCGCACCATTTAACTAACTGAGTGACCAGTTCTCTGTACTTTGCTTCCTGTCCATCACTGATACACCCAACAACCATGGAGTCATCAGAGTATTTCTGTAGATGACAAGACTCAGAGTTGTACTGGAAGTCAGAGGTGTACAGTGTGAAGAAAAGAGCGAAGAAAACAATAATGTACATTGAAAATAATCACAATAGCAGAATGTCAGAATAAAAATTGCCTTCAATTTGAAATGAAAACAGCAAGGTCTATATATAGCTCCTTTTTTCAATAAAAAATATTTTTAATGGTTGATCGCATTTAAAAAACATGTGAATAGATTGCTGCAGAGTACTGTAGGTGAGGTCAAAGACATACACTGAAAAAAAATTAATAGAGCTCACAAAACTTTTTTTGGAAGGTCACAGAAGATGCAGACTTTGCATTTATTGTACTCACTTGTTTGAGCTCAAGACTTTGTCCCCGACTCCCTGTATTCTGGATTTGAGAAAATGAACCGGATGGCATCCTTGGAATATTTCCTGCAATACAGGAACTTGAAGTTCTGTCTCTATTTCATAAACCCGGTGCATTTATGCATATCTACAGAGACATGTCTCCCTCTAGTGGCTAAACAGATAACATGAAGACAGGATGAGTGTACCTGCTGCAGCAGGGTGAGCTGCTGGGCAATATGCTGTGGGCTAAACTCAGTTTGAGAGAATGGCAGCCGCTCCTCATTCTGCAGGCAAATGTTGGAAAGGTCTTGCATCAGGGAGCTGTAGCAAGGCATGGGTAGGGCTGCAGCTATGGAAAAGGTCTTCTCTTTAGACATGGAAGGAGAGTGATCGACCACTCGAGATATCCTCCACTGAAAAGTCCAGAGTAAATTTAGAAATACAGCTTAACATGTTCTTGTTTTACTGGCACTATGGGTTGATGTATAATAAACTTAGAAAGGGATATTTAATAACAGTAAAGACAACAGTGAGATGAGCTCATGTAGCAAATAGCTCCAAATAAAATGGTGAGTCATGAGATATAGCTAAGTCAGTTTAGGAAACTATTTACTGACCTTATTGCTAAGATCCTCAGTAGATGAAAGCAAACACAAAGACTCATCTTCATCAAAGCTTATCAGGCTTCCTCTCACTTGATGTAGCGTTGTCGTGCTTTGATGGGTGCGAAGAGACGTAAGAATGGCCTCGCCTTGGCTGTCTAAAGGAATAACCTGTGGTAAAATAACACGGAGATTAAAGAAATTTAGGAGCCGGCAGTGAACTTAAGTGATTAGCTGGAGATTAAAGTGCGACAAATTAACACATGCCTGTTTACCTCAGTGTTTATAAAGTTTTCCAACGTATCCATGAGGCTGGACTTTGGTGTGAAGTCCACTGGTTTACACTCTGCTACCCAGAGTTGCAGCAGGTCCAAACTGCGATGGAAGATCCTTTCACTGTCACCTGTCATATCTGGACCATCCCTGGAGAGGGAAAACAAAATTTAATGTGTTACACATATCATTGTCAAAGACTTCATGTTAAATTGTGGTCAAATCTGTGTCTATTATGAATTCCTACCGGCAGTTTACCTTGCAGCACTGATGAATTTGTCCATGATAAACTGCAGTAATTGTTCAGGAGTACAAAAGAAACGATAAGAATAGAAAAACTGCTGGATGTAGCCCTCCACAGCAGCATTTCTGCAAAGAAAAGGATCATAACTACAGCACAGAAAGCAACAGTTGTTCTTTTTAGTGAGTATAATTTATATATTGATGTGAAATGGAACATAATTTGATATATAATTGGACTGAGGTGAATACATCTTCAGACAGGCAGCAACACCTGAAATAATTACAGTAGATGTAATGACTGCAAATCATGTGGCTTCCAAATGAGCCCAAATAATTATCCCATCACTGTTGCGCTTGACAGCTGGCATGAGGTCTCTGGATTGATAACCTGTATTTTAGTTTCACTAAACGTGGTGCTGTGCATAATACCAAACATTGTCTCTGTCGTTTTGTTTATTCGACTGACATTTTTTCAGAACTCCTTTGTTTTGTTCAGATACAATTTTGCAAGTCAATGCTTTGCTGCTACGTCTAAGAGAGAGAAAAGGCTTTCTTCTGCATTCCTACCAATAAAACATAATTGTTCAGTATTGTTTTAATTGTAGCGAGATGCTGTCAATAGACTGTAGATTTTGAGATGCACATTGTGATCGTTTCATTGTTTCTCTAAGCCAGGTATCACCAACTCAACATCTTGGACCACTGTCTGGCAATTTCCAGCTATTTATCTGCTGCTATACATATAAATCAAATCAGTGGGTCATTAAGAGACATTTGCAGAGCTTAACAAGATGTGGGTAAAGTTTCAGGAATGTCCTCTCATATCTCAACTACTTTCTCCTAACAATATAAAATAATAGTCCTCGCTGTAGAATGATGGGTTTTTGAGAACGATGTTAAGACGCATGATGGACAGCCACATTTGACTCTCTAAAACTAATTTCTTATGCTTTTCCTGTTATCACTAAATAAATACACTCCTGAATGTTCCAGACTTGCAAAACTGTCAACACTTGTGATTTTATAGGAGGTGCACAAAGTTACTGTCTTACAATATTTAAGTGCATTAAAATAACTGACTACTAATTACTTTAATAATTACCATTAAAGGAGAAGGGTTTCCATAAAGTTTATTAATTTATTTTTCATACCACTTAGCCTAATTCAGGGTCACATGTAGCTAGATACTATCCAAGCAATTAGCAGGCAGGTACACCTTGGATAAGCTGTCCATCCCAGGTTTTTCCACATATTGCTTCCCCATTTTGGTTTACAGTGTTACATCATCTTTTTCATTTTGGACAGTACTTATCTTAATGTAAGACCTGTTTAGGAGTGGAGAATTTAAATAAAGTCCTGATTCATAAAACCTACTGACAAAAGGTCTTCTGTTTCCTCACGGAAAGCTGAAACTACAGAAGCTGAAGGAGTAACGCATGTGAAATCGCATGATTAATGACAACTCATCTTTTCTACAGAGTCCTTTGCATTGTTTAAAGCCAAGGTACTAAAAGTGTCATCATCATCATCTCCTGACCCTTCACACACATTCAAGACTGAATAAATACAGTCCCTCTCTGTGTGATTTATATCTAGATCAGCTTCCTCTTATTTTTCCACAGACAAAATTTCCAGAGGCATATCTTGTTAAAATGACCTGAAATACCTTAAAAAGACTGAGGGCACAGTCAAGTCCTACCAAACCTCTCTAACGTCTCAACACTGCTTGTGGTGTGTCTTATGAGCTTCCAGGCAAATGGGAACTCATGAAGAGCCTCTGTGCTTCCTTGATTATGCAGTTTGACTAAAGTGCTGTTAAATTGACATAAATATCTTTAAAACCAAATAATAGGCCAAAAGCAAGAAAAGCCAAAGTTCCAAGCAGCAGTAAAAGTGTTTAGAAATCAGATAAGAATCAGAGATAATACATAAAGCTCCTGATGTTCAAACAAAATATACATACATATATATATATATATATACATACATATATATATATATACATATATATATATAACTGAACAGTGTGATCAAAGTGGGGGTACAAAAAGAAGAAAGAGAAAAGAGGATAATGTGCATTGATTGTAACAACAACATCAAGTCTTTCTAGCAGCATTACGACCCCCCCCCCCCATGAAGACACATGGTTATCTGTTTGCTACATCTCAAACAATCCGAGATCATTTTTCGCACTCATTCCATTTCAAATGGATTATTGATGTAAAATATGAATGTCTCCCAAACTGGGGCTGGGAGATCACCCCAACTGGCGCAGGCATGGTGCCTATCGTTTTGGCTTGATTTAGTTTAGTTTCCTTGATTTCTTTAAATAAGTGTATTTTTATATTGACAACCTGAGCCTGCCTCACGTTTTTGTTAGTCTTTGAACCGGGTGGAACAATAGGGATGATAAATGATTTGTGTTCTGAAGGTAGATGATAAGAACTGCACTACATTAAAGGCAATTATCTATCAGTTGGCAACAAGTTAACTCCAAATGAATGTTAGCTTCTCTTTCAACCACGCTGGGATCCACATCCCATGATATCTGCAGTAAGCAGAAAAAATATCTAAGGAGATGTTTAAATCACTAAAAATTGAGTTAAGAATGATCAAAAACTTTACCAAAAACTGGGAGTACAGTGGGCAACCAGAAGAAGAAATCTTATTGAACAAAAAGAAAAAAAAGAGGTCCTGAATTATTGTAATTGTGGATCATTTAATCATTTGCAAGATGACAGTACAGCACTGAGAACCAATTGATAATCCTCCCTTTTTCTACGGTTAGTGCTCCGACATGACCTGAATAAACTGTCCAGTCTGATCAAAGACTCAACAAGAGATATGACCTCAAAGAAAGACCTGAGTCTACTAAGATGCAAAACAAACCTTCAACATTTAGCAAACACCGTAACAGAACATGCGGCTACAGTAATCCAGCTAACAATGGCTGCGAAGATGAAAACTTTGTAAGAAACGGCTGCAAACAAGCAAAGAGTCCCTTCTAAAACTTCTCAAACCCATACAATGCCATATGGCAGAGAATGGCGGCATTTTACGGTCCCTAAAACAAGCAGATACTCATACAAGACAATTAACACAGAATTGAACAAAAGTGATAAGTAATTTACATACAAATGAAAAAGACAAACTCAGCCTCAAAGAGATGACAAATTCACAGAGGAAACTATGTGCTGCTGATAACGTAGCGACAGGTCCAGAAGGTGATGATACAAGAGGCTACCTGCAGGAGATGCTACGGAAATGGATTCCTCCACTTAGAGGATCCTGAATCACTTGTAACTGACAGAGCTCATCAAATCTTCTCCAACAACAAGTCAAGGTCACCAAAGATGGTATTAAGACTCCTGAAGTACTCCGACCAACAGGCCATCATGGATTATCATCTATAAACCATTTGTTAACACATACTGGAAAAAAATGTATGACATAAGTGTAGAAAACTATATTCTTGTTTTCCAAAAATTGGTATCTCGATATGGTATCAAGAAACAGTCCCAGTTTTTTTACTTAAGACTAAGATCAGCCTATTAGGTTCCCCTGGGGACAGAATTAGAGAATAATCCTATTCTAGCCTGAATACAGAAAGCTCCCAGGTGTCCCAGTGTCATTTATTTATGACTGACAACAGCAATGAAATCCTGGCAAAAAGTAGTAACAAAGCCAGGAAAAAATGTAGAGAGAGACATTTTGGATCATTTTTGTTGCCTCGCCAACAAACCCAAATCATCAGTACATTCACCTTAAATTCTGTCATATTGCATGCACTGGATTAACCCCAGATCCACAGTGCTCCCATGGAACCTCATTATACAGGACTGTCCAGGAATTTTTATGCTGTGGAAAAAGTTAGTATCCACTATGTCTAAATTAACAGGGACACTGCTCCCAGTGGAACCTACTGTACACCTGGAACTGTAAATGGCAAGAATCAGCAGTACCCAACCAGACACTATTACAATATGGAACAATCTATTATCTGACCTAACAGAAGTTTTACTGTAATGGAAATAGTGATGCTGATTGGAGGTGGAGTTCAAGGGGGCATAACGATTGTGTAGTTGTATAATTGAACTGATTGTTGGATCTGAAACTCAAATAAAAAAAAATTATGAGAAAAATCATTAGATTCT
>JBAMHV010000017.1:5272709-5283281 GCA_037177535.1 Pseudomugil gertrudae | reverse complement strand
TATATACACACACACACACACATACATATACAGGGGCGGCTGGTTTAAGTGGGCTAACAGGGCTTAGCCCTCCCTGGATGTCTCAGACAAGATGAAAAAGTAATACATTAATGAACACTTTTTTTAAAAAACTGAAAAGGTTGTTCTAATTGTTGATTAACCAGCAATACCTAGGGCAAAACTAATAATAACACAGAGCAAAATTTAAACAAAAACACCTAATTGTTTAAAAATGGGCTAATCTTTTAAAACCCAAGCGGATCAACACAGTTTCACTGGACTCTGCGTGATTGACAGGTATTGTGATACTTCATTTACTTCTCGTTTGGGATAAATCTGCGCAGCCCCTAAATGCATGTAGCTAAAACTAAAACAAAGTACCTGCTGCCTTGACAAACTTTTTGTCACAGAGCTGTCAGACAGATCTTTGCTTTTATCAGCCGAGCCCAGTCTTTTTAAAAGACATCTAGGTTTGGAATGCTGCCATCTTGCCTCCCAGGAGTCTTCTGGTCCATCTGTTGATGTACAACAACAGCAATTAAAGGCAAAGAAGAAGAAGACCTAATTGTCAGGGGCCTCATTTATTAAACTTTGCATAGAATCTCTACTAAAATTGTAGTTATGCAAAAAAAAAAAAAAAAAAGAAGAAGTTGATGTGCCAAAGTCTGATTTAAAAAAACTCTGCTTACGCACAGGTGCACATAATTTCCCATTATGTATCACACCCTTGCCAAAAAAGTTGTGCAGATGAATTTGGTTCACATCTACACACTACACAACGCAAAGCAGCTTATAAACATTTCAGCATATGAATCAACTAGTGTCTGTGGGTTGGGGTTACAATGCAGGTATACGATGAATTATGGCAACAGAGGGAACGTAAACGTAACTTTTTAGAGGCTGAAATCGAGGCGCTAGTTAGTGGAGACAAGTAAGCCAATCATGTTTGGCTGTCATTAGCGGTGCAATAATCAAAATGAAGACTGCCGAGTGGCAGCACATTGCTACTGTGGTAAACGGTGTCAGTGTAATAAAAAGGTCTGTGCCAGAAAAAAAAAATAAAAAACATGGTTGGACCTCAAAGTGGAGGTGGATGTGCAACCACATTTTTAGAACCACACCAGAGTCACAAATAACTTTTACATTAAATGAATGCATGTTTTGCAGTTCACATAGACAAACTAGTTTTCACTAGCTTGCAAGGTTCCAGCGGGTCAGTGGATCTAACATTGGACCCAGTTCAGTACATAGACGTGAGAGCACAGCTCATCATCATCATGAGCCAGGGAACCTTTATGGTGCTTAAACAATCTTACCATACTGATCTATTGACATAGTCTTCAAGTAGTGCAAGCTTATCTGCGAAGCATTAAGCGTGTGTCACTGCAATATTTATATGCATACTACCGTAAGTAATTACAATTAATATACCAATAAGCACCATTGTGAGGTGTTTTTAGTATGAGCATTCTGTGCTCGGATGCCTAAATATGTATTTATGGAATAAAGATCTCATGAGTGATAAACATGGGTTTAATGTGGCCTAAATGTATTCTTATCAGCTGTGCCATCAGTTTTCCCTAAAATGTTACTACATAAGGTCCAAAGTTAATGCTGCGGTACGCACTATTCAAGTTAATTCTTTATAAATCCCAACCTTTGCTTTGTAAAATACTTACACAATTTTCAGACCTGTTTTTGTGCATAAGCAAGCTTTATAAATCAGGCCCCAGCTGCTTAACACACACAAACAAACACGATAAATGTAATAACCTTGAAAGTTTGAAACTGATTCAATGGAAAGCACACGTCGTCCAACAGAAGACAGTTTCCGACACACAGCTGAAGAGGAGGTATGAGACAGCCAATCTTCAGCCAGAGACAGGATGTCCTATAGGAGTATTAAACCAAAAGGTTTGAAATATTCAGACAACATATGTAGTCCTTAATGTATTAAAAAAAAGAGGTTAATGTAAAGAATTGTGACAGCTAAAAACTTTTCTGTCGCTATTAACACTGAATAAATCATGTGGTAATGATAACCCTATGAAATGGTAAAAGTTGTAAATGTATACCATTTTATTTACATGTTTATTTACCTACTACACCTTCAAAAATTGGGACAGTGGCTTGAAAAATTATCTGAAGGATTGTGTAGCTGTTGAACAAGATTATTGGGTATAAAATAGGAAACTTTTCAGAAGCCTAGTATCAGAAGTTATGAAAGTTGTGAAAAGAAACAAAAATAAAGAAGAAAAAAGCCAACATTATCAAATGGTGGAGCAAATTTAGATTAGATTAGAATAATGTCCGTTAACATAGCATGAACCTTAAATATTTTATAATCTACATCATATAAATCATATAAAACATTTTAACAGGCAAGGGACAGCTCGCAAACTAGTGAAAGTTGCCATTAAATGATCTTCATGCTCTCCATTGAAAGTAACATATATAATTCTGTCATAGTAATCACTGCACTGACAGGAACACTTCTAGAAATCACTGTGAACACAGACCACTACAATAGTCACATATGGTTGATCTTGCAAAGAGATAATGTAAGAACACGATCCAGAAATACCGCTATCTTTGTAGGTTCATTTAAATTAACTTCTGGCAACTTTGCTGGTATACAGAGGTACTGATGCTTATGAGCTGCTGGCAGCTATGTGCTGGGAAAGGTGTAAACAAGAACCCCAAATGCTTTACAGTAAAAGGATCCAGGAGGTGGGCTGGCCTGTCTGCAGTCCAAACCTTTCATTAATGACAATGTTGGATGAACACTTTCTACAACAGAGAAGGTAAATACATTAAGTACTGTGGAGTAACTACAATCCTATATCTCAGGGATCCCCTACTCTGGTCCTCAAGGCCCACTATCATGCAGACCTTTGTTGCTTCCTTGCTGCAAAACACCTGTCAAGACAACTAATACTTGTAGGGTAGTGCACGTTAAGGACTAGAGTTGGGATCAATGCTATTTCAGACAACATTGTCACGTTGTAAACATTCCTTACCAAGAGATCCAGCAGCTGGTCTCAGTTTACAGGTGTTTGAAGACTGTTGTTAAATGTTCATATAGCCCATAGTGCTAATATTTTTCACAATATCGTTTAACATTTATTCTATTGCTTATGCCATTTGTACATCCTCAAGAGATGTTTTTAGTGACTTTTTGACATTGTACTTTAATTCAACTCATATGCAATCTACCAACACAATGTCAAGTAATTACCATTGATTTGCAATTACACAACATTTCCACTTGATGTTGCTAAAGATTTCTAAATAAAGAGGATATTTACTGCATGTTCAGTTAAAGGAAACATATGCAAAATCCACTTTTTTAGCCCTTAAAAGTGCACAGAAACATATATTTAAGTGTTTAGGTATGCAGAAAAAGTACATTTATTCGCTTTCTTCATATTTTTAGTCCATTTAATTTTCTCTATTTTCTATTACGTTTCTTTATCTATTACATCACAGTATTTGCTGTGGGTTTGCCAAATAAGGTAGTGGACTTCCAGGTGATCAAATCCATGACTCTGATACATTGACATTTATAGTAAATTTACCAATAAAATGTTTCTCTGCCGGGAGATTAGCGTATCGCTGCTATCAAGCTACAAACATGGTGGAACAGGGTATAGTTGAACTTCCTGTGACCTGAAGGGGGGCGGGGCATGACAAGCCTCATTCACATTTAAAGAGACCGCACTAAAACGAGTCGCTCTGAAGACAAACCTCAGAACAGTGTTATAAGGTGTGTGTGTGGAGGGAGAATAACCAGGAATTCAGACCAAAGCATTGTGGATCTACTTTATACAGACAATAAAATGATTTAAATGTTAAATTTAACATTTGAATATTGGATAGTAAACACCATAAACACCTATTTCTGTAAAAATTCTATTAGCAATTTAAATGACAAAAATGTGTACTGCCCCCCCCACAAAAAATATTGCATTAAATGTATTAAAAAAACAAAAAACTAAACAGAGTAATTCATTTTACTTATAAGTATACATTACTGAGGACGGGATTATTCAACACCTATCAGATACTGCTTAAACCAGACTGAATTTTACACATAGCGATGGCAAAAAAAAAGAGGAATGTGTACCTGCAGGAGAGGTCTATCTTCAGGCTTCTCCTCCTGCATCTGCTCCAACATCTTCTGGATTTCTTCTCCCAGGTCTGCCTCAAGCTCTGGCTCGATGACGAAGCTCAGTGCAGCAGAAATTGTAGAACCCAAAGAATAAATATGGCCCTTCATCCAAGAATAAAAAAAGAAGAAAACACTATCATTAGGACAGAAATTTGATTTATTTTTTGTCTGAAGTCCTTATTTGGACTTAAAAATCGGAACAAAAACCATACAAGTGGGATTTATTAGCGTGTGATATAGCAGAATTATTGCGGTGCAAAACGTATCCAAAGCACAGCTAGAAGACAAGCATCAGATTGTATAACCACAGTGTTCACCGCTTTTTTTTTTTTGTTGTTGATGGTGGTGCAATAAGTGTAATGAACGGTATGCATTAATTACGATATAAACAGCATTAAAAATGTAACTATTTAGCTGGAAAATGTAAATTAATCCAAGGGCATTTGGGAAACATGCTGAAATATACATTTATTTATATAGTTTTTATAATGATTGTGCCTAAAATAATAAACATCAGAGATACAAGTGACTGAAATGAATATTTTTTTAATGGTGGTGGATCTCAACTTAAAGAAGAGGGTAAAAAGCTCCATCAGTGGGGAGCATAGGTACAAAGTTGTTGCTCTTCTGTGTCTGAAACAGTCCACTTAGGTGATTTGACTTCCGATAGGAGGCCTTTAATTAAGTTTATAAAACAAAAAATGTAGAAATAAATATGCCTTTGTTTAGAAGCATATCAAGATGCCTTTTGGGCATGTCCTAGGAGTTTTGATCATGTAACACTAGAACACTGCTGTGGACATTACAATTGGATCAACATCAACAGGATTCAAGGTGTCTCCCAGAAAGACCAGAAGAAACTCATTCATGCATTTATCTCCAGTAGGCTGGATTACTGTAATGGTCTTTGAACAGGACTTCCAAAAAAAAAGAGCATTAAACATCTGCGGCTCATTCAGAACTCTGCAACTCGAGCTTTAACAAGAACAAAGAGATCAGAACACATCACACCAGTTTTAAAATCTTTACACTGGCTTCCAGTCCGTTACAGAAGAGATAGAAACCCTGCAGATTTTTTTTAAAGTCCCAAAACAGTCTAGGCCCAGAATACATCTGTGATATGTTCAGAGAAAATAAACCAAGCAGAGCTCTGAGATCCAAAGACACAGGTCAGCTGGTCCAGACCAGAGTCCAGACAAAACATTAAGAAGCATTTAGCTGTTATGCTGCAAACATGTGGAACAAACTGCCGGTGGAGATTAAACTTTCACCAACAGACATTTTAAATCCAGGTTGAAAACATTTATTTTTTCATGTGTCTAGGATCTGCTTTTAAAGATTTATGTAATTTATGATTTTATTATGATTTTTGCCATTTTTATTCTCTTTTACACCTGTAATGCTTTTACTGTTTCAATGTAAAGCACTTTGAATTGTCCTGTACATGAAAGGTGCTATACAAATAAACATGCCTTGCCTTCTTATTTATCAGATCTTTTTAGTTATGAGCCCTTGCAGAACCTGGGTGTTTTAATTTAATTGATTTAGTCATGTACAGCTCTTTGTGCTGCCTATGACATGAAAAGTGCTTTATTTATTTAAGTTTTATTTGATTTGATTTAGACTGTGAGGCAAAAAAATCTTGGACTGAATTGGAATGAAGAGAGTAGGTTGAACTGGTGTTGGATATTTATTATCTTACCCTATTTGGAAGTTAAACCAAAACGGAGATCATCTGAAGGACAAGTTGGAACTGTGACTGTTACTGTTACTGGCCGGAAAAAAAAGAAGTTAAAACTTTGAAGATAAACTTTGTTTAGTAAAATGAAAAAAAAAACAAGGTGGTGTGTTCAGGTACTCCCAGGGGATTGAATAAATGAATTAATGCAGTTGTGCCCCATTTCTGTGGCAAGATTCTGCATGCCTCACCTCAAAAGTACTGCCAGTGTTGTCAAACTCTGGAGGCACAAAGGAGCCCTCTGGATCATCTGCAGGTCAGAAACATCAGCTGGCTATTGAAAATCATCATACCATCAAACTGGAATTTTGCATTTGTGAATAAATGGGATGCTGACATATGAACATATCAATTCTGTACTGTAACCTACTTGCTAAGCACTTACAGTGATGATATTTAAATCAGATAAACATGTACTCTGCATACTACAGCAACAAGCTGGTGCATCTGCTTCCATGCATTTACATAATTCATGTGTCAGAGATAATCCCTGACAAGCGAGACAAGAGTGATCTACAGATCAGCAGGTGACAAAGCCAAAAAAAAGAAAAAATGAAGATCACATCCTCCTCTTCCTCACGTTGAACTAGGTCATTGCTCAAAAAAGCAATGAGCAGGACATAGATACATGAAAACATCACCTCAGACACACTACACTGGAAAAAAAACATGAGCTGTTTGGAAACTGGGGGGTAAAGGAGAGAAAAGACTGAATAGAAGAGAGTTAAAGTAGGGCATGAGAGTTCTTGGTTTGTCTTCTGGGGTTATGAGATTGGCTCTTGGCAACAGAAGCCACCCTCCATATCTTTCCCTCTTTCTTTAATTTTACACTACTCCTCTTTCCTCTTTACAATTTCCTTTTTGAGGCCCCTTTTTCTTTATTCCTTTTTCTAGTCCTTATTGCCTTCTTTGTTTTCCTTCCTCTCTTCTTGCCTTCATCATTTCTACTTTCTTTCAAACCTCTTTTTTACTCTCCTCTGGAGGTTTTCATCATTTTATTTTCTGCTCCTTTGCTCTTCTGCCCTCTTTTTTGCTGCTAACACATCTCCTTTGCCTTTCCTTGGTCTTCCTGTCCTTGTTTGCTTCTCTTATTTTTATCTTGGCCATACGTCACCCTTTGTTGCATCTCTTTCCTCATCTCATGGACACTTAATGCAAAAATTAAGGGAAGGAAATCATTGCTTCATGTGGTCAAGCAAAACTGGAACAAGGGGAAACAAGCAGAGTGAAGAGGAAAAAAACATGAAACAAAAAGGTAGTCATTGTCAGTGAAGCAGTTTCCTCCTGGGTGATGGTGAGAGCTTGGTGAGTCATGTATGCTTCCAGCATTTTAGCACAACAGGTAGAAAGAGCTGAGCAAAATCACAGCTTCAACATGCTATCCAAAATGGGCTGATAGTGTCTCCAACAGAGAACAGTCAGTACCACTTCATCAGAAACAGAACAGCTTGCAATGCCAAACCATGTGGGGGGGCTAGCAGTTTTCTTAATCATCGCTGTATGAAAAACATAGAACATTTCGTTACTCTGCTCTGCCAATGCTGCCACAGCACCCACATACATTGAGCTACCACCTCTGCTATTACCGCAGTAATTAATCAGCTGAAATGAACAGTATTGACGTGTCATTGTGGCCACTGCTGTCCCCACTGAAATCCATCATCGCAGCCACCAAGGTCACCTCATGATCCACCGTTGTTTGCGTTCAAGCACGCGTGGGATTGCCTGTTACAGTCTGCGTCAGCACAAGGTTTCATCGCTGTTGCACAAACAGCTCAGTTAGAAGGAATCAATGGGAAACTACAAGGGTAGGAGAGCAAAGAGTTACGATTCATTATAAATGTACTCTGTTTTGCATGGGTTAATAACACAAAAGCCTGCAGAGCTTCTGTTCTGTAAAACACAACAAAGTATAACAGTAAAATTAAGCTTGCATAGTCAAAACATCTCTGACTGATGATCTCTAAAGAGAAGGAAAAAAATAACATTTTAACACATTCCATGTGGTGTGCGGGAGTGTGTGTGTGTGTGTGTGTGTGTAAGCAACACAGGTTGACTCCTGATAGGCTAACCAAACTGTTGCCACAACAACGATCCCCTCGGCATCTCTGCTCATCAAGTCGATCCTTATCAATTCCTCTGATGTTCTGCAACAGGGCTCTGAAAAAGGTTCCGCTACAGAATGTGCAAGACTCCCATTTGCTGATACAAGTGGAGAAACTGGTGAATAGTACAGAGAAAGAAGCGAAAAGCAAGGTGGTAGAAGAAGAGGAGAGGTGATGTGTAATCATTCCTGACAGGATGTCTTTTATTCAGTGTCACAGGGAGAAGGATGGCGAGGGCAGACCTGCACACCTTGGGAAAGCCTGACAGATTGAGGGAGACACTGTATAGCCTCAGGCAGGAATTTGCACACTCAATGTGATACAAATCGGAACAACACATTATTGAAGAGAAAAAGGTGACTTCTCTATGCCAAACGTACAGCTTAAGCAGCAATAAAGGGCAGTGGTGGTCCCTAAAGAAGTGGGTATACATTCAAAATTTTGAGGCCAGAAAAAACACAGATCAGAAATAGCCACATGTAAGACTATTATTTTGTTTAAAATCCATCAGTAGTACTGAATTTGCTCATCAGCACATAATTTCTGCTCTTTGATCTCAAGAAGGAAGTTCTGAAAGTATTAAACTGCTACTGGCCCACAGACCAGTGAGAGACTTTATGCATTTTTATTAAACTGGTTCATAATTGTTTGGTTATAGCAGGGAATGAACTGATGGATGCTTTTGGAGCTGGAGGACAAAACGGTTCCCCACATGTTACTGGCATCTGTAGACAAAGAGGCAGCACCTCCTTTCCATCCTCACAGATAGGGTGGACGGTGGCTAAAGTTAATAAATTTGCTGGCTAACTGCACCAGTGTAGCACCAGTAACATTAGCTGAGCTGCTGGTTGACATACATTAACAGAGACATGCATGCGTAACAGCTCATTTTTATTTGAAGCTGTCTCCATCCTACATAATAAAAGTTTTTAGCAAGCATGTAAACATGAATATTGTCAGCTAGCAAGTTTTAATTGGTGAATCTTTCTCTAACTGACTCATCAATCATGAATAGTTTAAAATTAACAAATTTAAATCAGTTAATGCAGTGAGTACTATCCAATTTGAGGCAGAGTAGGGTGGATCATGGACATTTTAGGCTCAGACACAAATGCAAACATCACAGGGGGCTTAGCAGTGGGTATACTCTGTTAACTAAGAAATAAGTGGGTGTACTCCACATACACCCATGTATACCCTGCACTACACCACTGGTTATGGGACACACTCTCTCTTCAGTGCAGTATCCATTTCTGGTTTAATTTCAAACATAAAACAAAAACTCCTCTGTGCTTGTGTCATCTCAACACTCAGTTGTATGCAGGCTTTAACAGCCCACACACTGGCTGCAAGATGAGTGGAAGTTAAAACAAGTTTAGAGTAAAAATATTATTCAAACAGTTATTAATCCCACTGAAAGGCTATGCTTTAGTACAAATTAAAGGGGAATAACTTTACAAAAAGTGCTACAGTTGCTGCACAAGCTGCTTAAAACATTTCTGTGTAAGTAACTCACCGCTTAGCTGCTCCATGAAGCAAACATTCCCATGAGCGTTGAAGGCAAGAGTGTCTGGTGTTATACACAGGGTGTGGAAGAGGTGGGAGGGTCTGATGCTCTGCAGAGCCAGAACACACTCGGCACATACCGCCCACACCTCCTCCTCACAGAGACAGCTGTCCCGCAAAGAGAGGATGTCTGCCAGAGACACGTTTTCCTGTAGAAGTCAACACATGTTCCAGTTTGTGCAGGTAAAAAGTTGTCAAATTTAGGTTTTGGACAAAAATGCAAATGACGCGCATTTTAACATGACCACTCAAATGTATTAATTCCACTTCAGCCTGTTAACTCCAGCAAAATATATATTTAACTACAAATAAACATGATGGTTAAAACAGCCGATTCAAGACCATCAGAGCGTATGAACAATGCAGGAATAGCAGAGATAGTGTGAGACCTTAAATCTTGTTAAAGCAGCATCAAAAGACAACATGTGCACACACACACTTTTACACAACCATAATGAAATTCATACATTTTTGATAGATTAGATAGATAAGATAGATGAATAAATAGTTATTCTTCATCTCAGTGAAGAAGAAATTAGGATTGCATAAAGCAAAAATTAAAATAAATATTTTCAGACTTCAGGCAGAAAAAAAATTCAGTATAATAATAAATCTCTCTTTGTTATTATGAAGCTGTAGCTTCAAACCTCTATCAGATCATAGTACAACATGTGAACATGACCTTTACATGAATCAGTACAACATTGAGAGGTTTTAGCCAAGTTAATGCAAGGGCTCCAAAATGGGCATTTCAGCAGTCTCAGGTGGCTACTTTGTTATGGCTAATTGTGTTGATTAAAATAGACCCCATAACAGCTGAGGACAATTTACAAGTGATGGTAAATCTATAAATGAGAGATCAGTAAAACTGAAATAGTCAGACATGTCTGGTCTAATGATGCTGAGGATGCTTTGAGACAGCAGACTGGAGTGTCCTCTGTGGTCCTCATGGAGAGGACATCAACAGATTGACTGAGTGTGTGACGGATTAT
>JBAMHV010000017.1:5221302-5237761 GCA_037177535.1 Pseudomugil gertrudae | reverse complement strand
CCCCCCCCCCCCCCCCCCCCCCCCCCCCCCCCCCCCCCCCCCCCCTCCCCCCCTCCCCCTCCCCCTCCCCTCTACTCTACTCTTCTGCTTTACTATTACAAGTCGCAATCCTCTAATGTGAGAGGGTCCCCCGCGCAATGCGATTTTCTAGACAGTTTGTGCGGGGTCTGGAGAACACCACAGAAGAAGAGGGATACGAAAATGGAAGACCATATGGTAACTTTATACCTGGGGCTCAGATTATGGTTATTTATGGGGAATAAACTCATGGAACAAATCAACAGATGTCATTGGAGGGCAAGACAAAACACTCATGATCACATCAGGACATTCAATGAACACCAGCATGTGGACATCATGCTATGCACGACTCGACACGCTGGCAAAATTATCTACGCGGTTTGATAAATCTTAATGGAAATGCTCTGTTTCCAGGTAGAGTTCTGTAAGGTCAGGTAGAGAAGGTACTAGTGAAAAAGCGCCTTATGTGAACAGTATCACAGGAAGTGAAGTGTCTAAAAATCCTTGCAGGTACAAATCTCACCCCCAGGAGCTCCCGCTCTGCACTGTCCTTGTCCTCGCTCCCTTCACTGTCATCTACTTTCCTACATAACACTATGCTATTTCCGCTTTCGTCCTGTTCAATCTCAACCTCTGTCTCAATACTGTAACCTTTCAACCACTCCATCTTCCTCCATCGTCACCCTCTGTTTCCTCCCCTCTATGTCCCTTCCCTCTCCCTTTAACAATCTTTCCTCTGTCACACAGCAGCAATCCAAAAAATTCAATTACAATCAAGATGTTTGTCTGAGCTGGTCAGAGAGAAGAAGAGGGGCGAGGTGGTGGTAATACTGGGCTGTCACTGTCTCTGAGTGGAATAGTCCCCCCAGGGGATCCTTCTTCAGCAAAAAGCCATTTACACACCCGTCAGCTAGATAAGCATAAATGAGAAGAACTTGTGGATGTTAAAGTGCCAAGTGCTTTGTTACCCTTATCCCCACTCAGAATAACTGCTTATATTTCTCAAATACCAGTTTTCATGAAAAAGACATGTAGAATCTGAACTATTTCAGTCTACCTACCATCCAGGCTTTATTTAAAAAGATGCTCCATAATTTTAAAAGTTTTGCAAGTGCACCCACTCTGGCATAAACGCACTCCGATTCTCCCATTTTAACAAACACATACTAATTTGTTTGCCATTCCAGTGAGGAAGACCCTTGTCCAGATGGCAGTAAATGCAGAGTTGTGCTTTTGAGTGAATTTAGAAGCTGCAATCATCTGATATGAATAGAACCTAAAGTGGCTTTTAGATGGCAGATACACACTGAAAACCCTTCCCACCCTTGTTCTTCTGTTCATGTACTGTCCTCTACTTTGGGATAAAGCATCATCCTGGACCTGGTCCAGAATATACATTGGACAGGTAGGGACAAGTGATGGTCATATCCAGCTTCAGCATAGAGCAAAACCGTCTGGGTAAAGCAGGGTACAGCTGTCCTGTATACATTCAGTTTAAAGTTCAATCTGAAGGACTGAATACCCTTCAACAGGGACAGGATAGCTGGTTTCTAGCATTGTGTCAATACATAACAAGCAATTTAACAAAGATCCAACTGTAAATTGTATCTTTGAGCTCTTTGTTACACATAGCTACCCTGTTGTAAAGACACATCATTTGTTTTCATTTCTTTGGTTGCATCAGTGAAAAATGCCAAAGATAACACAGTTTGACAGAAACAAGGTGATTCTGCGAAGAGTTATGATTTGAAAACCTGGCATATCTCAGCATAGTATGCTGAGTCAACTTGACAAGTATAGTTTTGTCACACAGGCGGACACTGGTATGGTGCTGTGTTTCTGAAGCCAGATTTTGAACTAGTGGGTTCATGCAGACAATAAAAAAACCCAAAACAAACAAACAAAAAACACCACAGCTGATTCAGAAATAAAAAAAAAAACAAGACTGCAATATCCCAAACCCAAAACTGCTGTGTTATATTTTGACAAAATGCAAAAAACACAAACAAACAAACAAAAAAAAATAACATAAAAGCATTGTTGGCGATTGTTACCGAAGTGTACAGCATGCTGTGCTTAAAAAATATAATAAAAAGATACAGAATACCTTTCAACCTAATCAGTTAGCTTCATAAGAAGGAGTGCTGCGATGGTAAAGCCAGTGGAAATGATGCTGGGGACAATTTTACATGTCTCTCTTTCCAGTTAGGGTTGCCACTGCAGACTGCAACCAAGAAAGCCAACAACCTGTCCACAGTCATCTAAAAAGTATCCTATTATTAATTTGGGACACCGCAGGTTATAATGGAACCCGACAACTTCAACATCAACTTTAACAAATGACTCACTAAGCAGTCCACATAGTTACGTCCACACACTGGGGTTGTAGTTAAAGAATGTGGATGTGTGCAGGTCTGGCCAGGAAGCCAGGAACTCTTTGCCAGAACCAGAATGTTATCGGTGTGTAAGAGCCATAAAGGGGTTGTGGAGTAATTGTCGCAAGTAACAAGTAATTGTTAAGCTTTGAATAAAGCATGTGGACAATAAAGAAATGTAAATCTATGTACGTGCGTTATTGGAACTGACAGCGCGTCATACAAATAGACTGGACCAGCCACGTCACCTTAGTAGCAACGCAGGAAAGTCGCTACACAGTGAAAATACTAGTAGTGCATGGAAGAAGAAAAGTCAGGCCTAAAGAAATCATCAAAGCATGTAAAAAGTTTTTTAAAGGGTTATCCTTGAAAAAACAGGGAATAAATCCAGTGAAGACATGACCTGATGAGAAGCATCTAACCCATCTCCATGGTAGGGTGGCTGTCAAGAAACCCTTCACAGGGACACAGGAAGAAAAGCCTGAGGTATGCCAAATGACACAGAAGTTGGATTGAAAATCAATGGCAAGAGGTCTGAATGAGGATGAACCCTCTCCAGAGCCGGAACCCTCACATTATTAAAGTAGAGTTGGAGCATCTGGACATGGAACAAAACTTAAGGCATTGACCTTCAAGCTCATTAGCTCATTTTTACTTGAGCTGCATTATCATTTATTTTAGGTGTTCCTGGTGACATATAAAGACACGACTGCTGTCTCAAAACTATTCGGGAGCCATCTACACTGATCTAAAACTGGTTTAAAAAGCAGGTAAAGCCAGAACAGCAGATCAGAGCCATTTCTGAGCTTTGTGCTGGGCTAAGAAAACCAGCTGCTAACTGTATCATATTTATTGGACACATTTGAGTGGAATCAATCGTTCCATCACTTGAGCAACAGCGCACGTAACAACCTATTACAGAACTCTCAAGTTTTCCATTTCATAGATAATAGGTCATTTTGTTATTTTGATATTCTTTATTTGGCTATTATATTTTTCCTCCTCAGTTTCCTCTTGTCTAAAAGAAGTTATTCTATATCATTTAAATTCATCCATGGTATAATGTGGTATTATTGTACCTTTACAATCTGAACATTTGGAATTATTAATATTGACTTGTGGAGAGAAGAGAAGTTGCTGGTGACATTTAACAGATGCTGGTGATTCTGCACAGGTAAAGGAAGCTGAAACTCAACGTTGGACAAAAGATCCCATCACATCGGATGACAGGCGGTTAATAGCATGAAACAAAGGTGTTTAAGGTGTGTGGTCCAACACTCTGTGGCAGATTTCTGACAAAGGTCAGCGTGCCAGTTGGCTGGATATGTCATCAAATGCTGTCAGAGAGGAGGGATGAGGAGAGAGCTGGATGTGGAGGACCAGGATGGTAGTTGGGAGGGGGAAGAAATTGATTTGTTTCCAGCTGCTAAGTCTCATTGCATGAGCCTGTCTGATGGGGAGCATTACAGTCAATCACTGTGGATCAACTCCACTGCTGTGCCACACAATCCCCCCGCCTGCCCCCAGACAAATTATCTCATTCGCAGGCAGTGCATGATGGGAGAGCCTCTGGAACATTCCACGTTAACCCCCCCTATTCACTTATTCATGCAGGTGTCTGAGGATTTGCTTTGCAAGGAAGCTGTCGATTATGGGTTGAAGGGGGGATCCTTATCGGTTCGAGCCCTTATCCACAGAGACTCTCTACGTCTCTCCAGCATCATATTACTGTACAGAATTCAGTTTTAATAATGTCAGACGTGTGGTAGGGCTCCTTTACAGATTTGTTACAGATAGTAGAATCCGGTGTAAAAGGACAAGGACATTCACAGTGCTGGACCGAGGCAGAGCTCCTCTTTCCTGCATGTGTCTTTCATGTCTAAGCTGCACCTCTGAAGCAAAACAACACTGCAACACTGTTGCATCTTTCTGAGGCTGCACAGTAGCTCCAGGTCTTTAGCAGCTTATCGACAATAAATAACAAAAAATGTGCAACTAGTGGATGCCCCTGTGACTGAAAGCATCTCAATTTCCATGCAGCATGGATCTCACTGTGCAATATTGCCAATTTAAATATTTGTTTTATAACTTTCCTTGTCCAGCATCACGGCAGCAGGAGAGGGATCCGGCTGCTTTGTTGTGCTGAAATGAATTTGCTTTGCTAAGGGGAGCTTAATGGAGATAACAAGCCTCCTCTTAATTCTTGATTATTGTTCTTTATTCTGGATATTGCTATGTTTAGTTTAAAGAGGACCTTTCAGGGACCTTAGATATCTTTACTTGACACAGACGATGGGGCATTACCACCGGCTATTGCAGTAATGGTATTGATCTGGCATGCAGTCGGCAAAAGGGCAAACCAAATAAGAAAACAGGAAGTCACCGATGCAATTTGCCATATAAAAGTAATAATTAAAAAGTAAATGAGAACAACAACAAATTTGACAAGACGTGGTGAATTTTTTCATTTCTCTTTTTTAGAGGAAAGCTGTATCAACTGGCTAAACAACTATGGCAACATGAAAGACGCATGGAAGAATGAAGACAGCGATGCATGATGATGGTTAAAATGGATGTCTGCATTTACATCCATAAGGGAGCATAAATGGCCTTAATGGTTTGTTCCCAACAGGATAATGGGGGACTCGGTTCGATCGGTTAGAAAACTGTGAAAATATGTCACACTTTCATTTGCTTTGTCTTGCTTTTGCACGCCATGTTACATCAGCAGACCAAAACACCTGAACTATGTCAAACAATTGCAACGACTGCTCATCAGGGCAATATTCCATAAAACACTGACCAAGAAGGAAGAACAAAAGACAGCTCATCAGTTGGCGAGGGAACAAAACTGACTTGCTCACTGGAAGTCAACAATGGTGCAACATTGACTCATTCATTTGAGTCACTGCAGTGGAAAACCTGCAGTACTGAGGTTTCTGTTTATATTTTGGTGTTTAATTATGGACATCTGGAGAGGGAGCAAGCTATCCAGCGTTTAGTGCTATGTGTGTTCTGTGTCAGTTATCCCCACCTTTGGTCCTCGAGGCTGACTTTCCTGCAGGTAATAAATATTTCTCTGCTGAAACAAACCAGGATTCAAATTAAATAGATCACTGACAAGCTCTGTACAAGTCTGGTACTAACCTTTTAGTTTGAGTAAGGTGTTTTGTAGGGAAACATTTAAAGTCTGATGAACAATGAGCCCTCAGGGACAAAGTTGAGGATTTTTTGTTCTCTCATCACTGGATTATCCAGTTGTTTACACATTATAAAGAAACCATACCAGGGCTTACTTGCAATTTGTTGAAAGCGCTTTACTTGCAGAAAAAGTACATGTGGAGCACATGTAAACATGTCTGTAAACTATGGAACATTTTTATGTAATCCAAATTATATAGTACATTCATTAAAGATGTAATCCACATGAAAGTGTTCCAAACAGTGTTTTCACATGTCTTTCACATTAAGAGTGTGTGCGGTTTTTCTGTATGGGCTACAAAATATAGCATTATAGAAAAGGAAACAATCTGAGATAAGCATGAAAATCCACATTGCTCACATCATCACATGAGTCTGTCTCAGCAAGCTTGCCAGCAGGCGAAGCAGGCGGCTGCATAAAAGAAGTGGCTTTAAGCTATAGAAACTTTAAGATGATATTGACAGTTTGATTCAGATCAATATTTCTGTTTTTGTACAAAAGCAGAACTTCATCCCATCTGAAAATATTCATACCATCTGTTTATAAATGACACCTTAAAAAAACTGCATTTATATTTACCAGTAAACCTTCTTCATTGGTAAGTAAGATATAATCTTTGATTTTTATCTTCTTTAATTTATGTCCTTTTCAATATATAAGTAATGCACTTAGTGAATCACAAGGTGATCATACAGAAATGATTGCACTATTTTATGTAAAATAAGATTGTAGTCTAATTCCAGGACTTTACTGTGATTACTTCAGCAAAATCACTCTTTTCATTGCTTCCATGAAAATCCAGCTGGCTGCACACTTAACCGCTCAGCTGCAGTGTAGTTTTGACAGCAAGAAATTAAAGTTAATGATTCAGTGCGTGAAGTGATTAAACTGTTGAGTTTAGGAAAAGTTGTTTGACTTTACTAATGCAAGAATTAAAAGAAATTTCTGGGAAAATGGTATTCCTATTCCACTCCTAATAATTCAGCTCAAGATGATTTTGTTATTTCCATTTGAAGCAATAGCCCCTGGGTGTGTCTGTTCATGACGACTATAAACGGCCGTGTGAGTGCTACATGTGTCACAATAATCTTCTAAACGGCCTCGTAAGAAGCAAGCCAAAGTAAGTCTTTGTATTCCTGCGGGGTTCATATGAAGTGCAAATGCTCATGTTTAAATCCGCTTTTAGGCTGCAATACATTGTTTTTGAGAATATTTTAAAAGTTTCAAGGAAATGTTGGCAGCTAAAAGAGCCTGCAATTTGAAAAGCATTGAAAAGAAGACCCTTTAAATCTCAATGCGTGTTAAGAAAACAAAGGACCAACATAAATTTGTTATGGTGTGCTTGCTGTTTGTTGCCTCTGCTCTCACAGGAGCTTTCAATGAAGCTTCTGCAGCCCTGCAGCACAGCTGCAAAGAGTAGAAGAGCTCACACAGCAACCTTCTCACCGCAGAGGAAAAGCACTGCATGTGTCCAAAAGCAGATCCTCTTAAACACGCCAAATGTTGGGAGTAAGCAGAAAATGAATGAAATGGAAAATGAGGAGGGGAAAAAAATACAAAAAAAGCTGACATTCAATTTACTATATGTGTGTTCCTCTAAAAGACTAAATACATTTAGATTTGTGATAAAGCTCCTGGCTCAGCAGCCTCCTGGGTGACTGAAGTAATTAGTTACAGCACAGGGAGGATGCCGTGGTAGCAGGTTGTTAAAGTCATTTGCCTCTTTATCCTTCTTCCTCTTGACTTTCATCAGCCCTGCTTTCTGCTCACTAAACCTAGCAGTATAGCAAGAAGTGTAAAACAGAAAGGAAACCTTTTCTGCACATGCACTTCAGTTAATCCTGATGCTTTTCAGAAAAGTTTTCAAATGTATGTCTGTACAGATTGCAAAAGCAACAAAAGAGGTTTAACAGCATTTTAAAATGACAATATCTTGCTTCTGATAATTCAAACAGACACGTTTCATCGCCTATAACTATTAAGCTTGTACCTACATGTCATTAATCAATTGATTGAGCACTTTGTACGAGTCAGCATTTGATATATGCAGTCAGCACGGTCATCCCACACAGGCACCACTCCAAATATAGGATACCAAAATGGCAGAGAGAAACTCAGTTAAAAGACTGTTCCAAGAGAAGTCATCCAAACACAATGCAATTTAAACCATGAATATTATACGGGGATGTTATAAAGTCGTGAGAACAGCACTGTCACCTTTAAAGCTTCTGCTAATTTCTTTAAGCAAACCACACAATGTGACATATGAAAGCAGAGGCTCTGCTGATTATGACGACGTCTGTTTCACAACTGTGGCACAAAAACACCGTGCACTAGCAGCCATAGAGTCGCAGACAACAAAAACAATCATGTCTCTGATTTGATACTTTCTGGTGATTCTGCTTAAAAAAACAAACTATTAAAAAATCCTTTATGTTCCAAATTAATCATACCGGTTCATCCCCTGCATGACATAATATTTTCACAAAAAAGCAGACGGAGCGAAAGGTTTCTGTCACTGCGCTGCAGGACAGAGCGCTTTAACAAGTCCTTTGTCCCTTCAGTCATCAGGCTGTTTAACAGATCTGCATGATAAGTTTATTGTAATATTTGAATATTTATTGCTTTTTATTGTTTTTTAAGTGTGTTTGTGCAAGTGTGTGTGAAGCCGGACACCTGAATTTCTCCCTTGGAGATTAATAAAGTTTTTATCTATCTATCTATCTGGTTAGTACTTTCAATCATGATGGAGGAGGTCCAATAGTGAAGTATTAACTCTTCCTATCATATTGTATCTTGGGGTTCACTTCTTTCTGGCTCTTCGTGGTGTTTTTAGGTGAAATTTCATCCATTTAATTCTCTTCACTTTGACAATTCACAAACATGTCCATCATAAACACTGACTAATGGCTTCCTGTGGCTTGTGCAACACATCTTTTACAACAGCTGCAAAACTCCCCAGGTTCACTTTTTAGCTTCTATTTTTGCCAGCTACTGTCCTCTGATCCTCTGGTTTTCACTTAAAAGTAACATGCTTTTACTTTAAGGAGGAGATGACAAGTCAAAGTTTTGACTGAGTTCCAGGGAATTTGCAGGTGAGATTGTAAGACATGTCTTGACCCTGATACAGAATTCAGATTTCATATTAGATCAAGATTATGCATAGAACCTTATGGTTGTGATTTACCCTGTTTGAATGTCATTTTGGACAGGAAGCAGAAAAAAACAGGCCTAGTCAAGATGAGGTTAAAGGAAATATAAGCATCCTGTGTTCTGTTTTCTCCCAACTAATCGAAGGGCACTGTGAGCACTCAAATCATCATTCTTCATATTAAGCATTTCAACAGTTTGTCTATCTTTTAAGGTAATCCCAGGTGCTTATTAAACTAATAATGTAATACAAACCTAACATCATTCTCAGGGAGTTCTGCATTTGTTCTCAACTTTTGAATTTTAGAAATCTGCTTTGCTCCTAATTCAATTTTGTTGAACAACAGGTAGTTTTGACCTCTAAAAATGACACTACATGTATATTTATCTAATAATAAATGTTGTTTTTAATTAATTTACTATACAGATTAAGGGTCACTGAAGCTGAGGTTTGAACCAGTGACCTTTGGTTCGGCCATAGTGCTAACCACTACTCCACCATGCAGCCAAAGTATTGTTTTTAAAAGCTAAAAAGCTACAAAAAAAAGAAGATATCTTAGACCAAAACACACCTGAAGTTGTTTAAGTGCAGTGATGACCAGGAAATGAATCTGCAAACACTTATTTACTCTTTAATAGATGCATGTGAAACTATTATTGGCAGTTGTCCGTTTAAAAAAGTGGCGATGTAACCATTTGCTCTTGTCAATGATCATCAAACATTGCTGAATTAGTTTAGTAGTAAAAATAATTGTCTTAACTACTTAACTCATTCATTAATCTCACGGAGATCTTTTAAATAAAGAATGTGGCTAATTACCGTAAGTGCCCATCTATTACTTTGAGTAAACTACTGTGACTTCTTTCCTCACTTGCTAAATAGCTTTCACGCAGTGTAACAAGGCTAATCAGATCAGAAGCACAGCAGTTTGTAACACTGTTCGATGTGTACTCTTCTAAACAAAATACGCTATCTGTGTATTTCTACAGGCATATAATGATAATAAGTAATATGTATTTTCATTTAGGATAATTAAATGCATCCCTAGCTGAGTATTACTGGTCTAAAGCTTACATAAGCACAATAAATGGTGATGGAATGCTTGCAGCAATGTCAGAAAACCTGCTGACCACCAGTCCTTTGGCATCCCCAGAGAAGGAGTTAAACTTTCTTTGAACTTTGAGAAGTGTTTTGAAAAAAATGTGGCATGCTTTATTGAACAATATTGATTAATGACATTTAGCAGAAATTTGGCATAGCAGCTTGTCAACCTTAAATTAGCTGCACTTTGCAACTTGAATGTCACCCAGCTAAACAGGCTTCAGTTCAGGAACACATTTAATCTCTGATGGGCATTGGCTGAATTTTCACATTATTTAGATAATTACCATTAAAGGTCCTACACATAACTGTGAACACAAGTGGGAGAAATCCATAAAGAGAGCCAGGCGGTGCACTCGGCCACACTGAAAGCTATGTTGCTACAGAGTGAACAAAGTCAGGGGCTTGAAAGAATGCCAACCAACTGTGGATGTCTGTGCAGATAAATGATGCAATAACTCATGTATAAAACTATAGTACCCCTCTGAACAAAACATGAGCCAGAAAATACCTGTGAAAAAAATAGCAGGCAGGAATCTGAGACAGGCGAATTCAGACACAAAGCTGAGAACACAGTCGTATGAAAAAGCAACTGAAGACTTTTGATGCATCTTTGAAACTGTGTTTACTGATAAAACTGATTTGCATATATCAAATTGTAATCAGGGACTCTGGATAGGTGATTAGAGTCTTTTCATGGACTGAATGGAGCCTGCTTTATTCAAACCTGTGACTGGTGTACTTCTTTTAAACTCCTGTTTAAGTCATCACGCCAAGATCTAAATAGCTCTCCAGGACCTTCAGATAAAAAGCTTAGAAAGCCTTCTGATTAAAGTAGATAAAAGATGGACGCTTGTGTGCCTGGCAAGGGATTTGAAAATATCTTCAATTAATAAATCATTCCACTATAAAGCAAATCATCTTCAAGAGGTGTTTCAAACAGCTGCAATTTGTCATACTGATGGATAAAAAAAGAAAGGAAAAAAAAGTTGTGCATGAATTTACACATGTAAAACCATGATGTCAGAGAGCAAACAGCCACATTCAGAAAGAATTTCATGTTCGACCTGCATGAGAGGCATGAAAGCAATAATTCTTAGCTGTCCAAAATGAATGAGTCAGAAACAAACTGATCATCGGGCACACATAACATTTTCCCGGTGGGTTGACTCATTTTTAGACCAGCACAGTCTGATTGGTCCACAAAACTTAGTGTTTCAATGGTTATTTTAAAAACTCACCTTTTTAAACATCATCCATATTATTTTGGTTATATTTCTATTATTTGTTATTTCTTTGTTTCATTCCAGCATGTTGTTATTAAAGTTTTTTATGTACTTTTACACATATTGATTTTTTTGTCATTTTTGCTTCTATATTTTTTTTCTTATGTTTTAACTTAAAATAAATGTTTTTAATAAGTAAAACACATTGTGCTGCTTTTTTTTTAAATGAAAGTGCAACATGATTAAATCTGATTCTTGACCTTAATGACATGGAGAACAGCTGGTTAACTTGTTCTGTTCACTGGTAAAAACAGCAGATATTAAAAGTAGTTCTTTAATGTTTCCTTTTCTGGTTTAATTTAAAAGCTACTTGTTATTGAGTGTGGATGATAGTTGGATATTTTGGGTCAAAATGTTAGATTATTTGTTTACATTTTTGTCCAAACTTTGTTTTAAACTGATAGATAGCTAATTGTTTATGTCAGTGAATCCAGTAATTCTGGACCTGACTGCATTTACCAAGTATAATTAAAGGAGTTGCATAGTAGATACACATTATCAGGTGATTATAAAGATTTGTGGAGTGTTTGATTGCATATTCAGTCTGATCCAAAGTGCCAGATCACAAATTTTCCTCCCAGTTCACCCTTGTAAGTGTCTCCTCCAACAGGGCAATTAGAGAAAGGGAAACTTTCCCAGGGGGACCCAAATTTGGTCCACAAGATCTACCCTCCTTAAACTTTTAGATGTTTCCCTTCTGCAACACACCTGAATCAAATAACTGATTTCTCTCTTCTGCATGTAGCTGCAGCGGCCTGGTAACGAGCCACTCATTTGATTCAGCTGTGTAGAACATGAGTTGCATCTAAAAGTTGCAGGATAGTAGATCTCGAAGACCATACTTGAGCACCCCTAAACTATCCTGTTATCTAAAGCTATTTTGACACCTTACATGGAGTTTGGCTCTTGATCACTAGAAGTCAGATGCTACTCAAACACAACCAAACATAAAACAAATGATGCAATAACAATGAGAGCAATATTATATCAAATTTGTGTTTTAAACCCCAAGTAACAACTAGGCATGTCAATGGAGAATTCACCTAAATCTTTATGCTTTTTCTAGTCTGTTCTGGTGCAGACTAAATTTAGGTTTTTTTCCTACCTTCATTTTTACTACTACAGGGGTCATTTCAGGAAATATCTGTAAATATTCAGTAAATGAGCAGTTTTATGTAGCTGTGTGAAGTGGGTCAGTATGTGTGAGTAAAGGAAAACCCAACCAAACGAAGGTGCGAGATTTCTCGTAATTCCTCAATCAAAAATCACACCCAGTCCCCCAGACCACCCTGGTGTGAATACACCCTCACTCAGTGTTTAACACAATGTACAATGTGCACTGCTAGAAGCATTTGGCTGATTCTTTTTACTAAGAGTCTAATAAAACCCTATAGCTTGCTTTTCACACTTTATAGCACAATAAGGCACTTAAAACTCTGCTGATTTATTTAGAAAGAATATTGACATTTTCCACTTTTCTGGAGCCGATGCAGTCCAACAGCATTGCGAGGCTAAGTCATTGCTCTTCACAACTTTTTCTTGTAGGGTGCTGCATCACCTTACAGCTGAGCTTAGCTTTACAAACCCGATCACATAGTGACAACACACTGGCAGTTCTGAACACACACCGGCGTTGAATTTTCAAAGACAAGCTAGAGGACATCATCAAGAAAAAGAGGGGATAAAGAAAAGGGAGGATGGAAGATATATGTCGATTTTGCTCTCAGTAACCAATCTCGATTAGAAAATTGTAAGAATTCAGAATTACTACTTAAAATGGTTTCATACAGATAAGGTTTGAGAGGTCCCCCCACCCATCACTATACAAATAGCATCGACCCTGGCCCTGTCCAAAGAAAGTAAACAGGTATTTTTTTCTCTTCTTTTAAAACTTGTTCCATCACAACCCAAAGTTACCTGAATGTGAACATTTTCAAATGAATTTCTCATGACAGGACACAGTAACTGCAGTATTTCCTAGCAGAAGCTTTATTATGCAGTGCATTGTTGCTGCGACTGATCTGAATGCTTCACTCACTCCCGCTTACAGAAAAAGACAGAAATAGCCTTTGAATTCACACATA
The DNA here is from genome assembly GCA_037177535.1 of Pseudomugil gertrudae. NCBI lineage: Eukaryota > Metazoa > Chordata > Actinopteri > Atheriniformes > Pseudomugilidae > Pseudomugil > Pseudomugil gertrudae. The sequence goes on along the minus strand of JBAMHV010000017.1, from coordinate 5,224,541 downwards.
CATAAACACACACACACACACACACACCTTACAGTCACCTCAGTACTGACAAAAAATGAAATAAGAAAGCAAATGGTGAAGCAGGCTTTAGCCTCTGCAGATACACACACACACACACACACACTCACACAGGCAGGAAGCAGTAATGCCTGTGCAGAAAGGATCAAAAGAAATGGTCACACACACACACACACACACAATGTGTGTACACGTTTCACACCATGAAGCATCCAGCTTTAGGAAGGACATTTATGCTCACCTCAGCAGGGTCTGCTTAGAAGGTTGAGGTGGGTTGCTGTCCTGACTCTGCGGAGGCTTCTTGGTCACCTGTTTATAAATGTTCCTGGCCGTCACACCGAGCCACAGCATCGTCGACAAAGACGAGTAGTGCAGCACGAATCCGACCTGCAGATTGAAACAAAAGTGTGTACCAAATTACTTCTTTGACTTTCCTAAACTTAGACAATACTGTACAGTGCCACCCTGGGGGAAAAAGTTAAACTTGACAGTATTTCTCCATGTGAAAAAAAGTCAAGATAAGCTACCTTTCAGTGAAGAAAAAAATCAATGTTACCCCAAGAGTTTTTCTTCAGTCATTTCCCCTTAGAAGCTAACTTCTTTGTGTTATCCTTCACTAAAACACAACAGTATGCGAATGGAAAAACAGGTTAAAAAGTGCCATTGATCTGTCAAGGTTGTCTGGGATAAGAGCATTATAGTGAGGCTATACTGGAGGATACTGAGCAGCTCCTTATCAGCAGAGTTAGAGGACATGAGGTGTGCACTGTGAATAATAAATCTGAATATAAATTATGGTCACGTTGACAACTGTCAGTGAGTGATTGTTTTTCCAAACTACACACACACACATACACACAAACTGCATCTAATGCATACATACAGTATCTGCATTCCTCCTTGTTTTAACATTCAGGAATCTGTTTGAGTGGTGGAATAATTTAATTTAAAGGCTTTAGCAGCTCAAAGGAAGGAAGGAAGAAAGGATAAACATTAAAATGAGCTAACCCTTTCTTCATCCAGTCAGTTTAAGCCTGTTCATATTAAAATGGCAACCTGAGATACCCAATCAAATAGCTTCTTCCCCCTGTGATAGGCCTAGGGACTGAAGCTAGCACACCGCAGATGGGATGCTAATTGGAAGTGTCCGTGAGATGCTTATATAAAGCAGTGAGCGGGTGGCGAGTCAATCATTGCTTTGGAGTCAGCACACTTCAGAGCTTCATTAGTGCCAACAACAGAGAAAAAGGAAATGTTTTTAAATATGATTATAAGGAAGGAGGAGGGCACCTCGATTGATCAGTATGGAGAGTAAAGGACTGATTTATGTCTTGAACAAATTGTTTTATCCCTTTAACTGCTTGATAAAACAAACAGCTATCTGCTAATGAAGAATACCAACTTACTTCTGTCAGCCAATGGGCAGGAACATAGCTGTCTGGCTAGATGTCTGATATAGAGATTACAATCCTGCAGCTAAGCAGCTAGTCAAACATAACACAGTGCCGATAAACAATTAACCAATTAGATTACATTTGTTTGGTTTTTTTTATTTATTGAACCGTATAGTTAGTTCTTGAATAAATGTTATAAAAGTGTGTTTGGTAAAGACATTTTATCTTGAAAATGAAACTCAGTGTTTCAATTACATTTATTGTGCAAGTAAGGATGAAATAAAATTAAATTAAATTTATAATGTGTTATTAATAAGCTGAAAATATTGTTTAAATTAATTTCTATTGATGTGTTTGTCAGCTTTTCATCCCTTAAAGGTAGTCTTTAACTAGAAAATGAAACACAATTCTCTTTTTGCTTATCAAATCAAGATACCGAGCAGAAAGTGTTCTGAACGTCAGAATCTGACAGGTTGCCACTGCCATGCCAACATGAGGATTACAAACGTTCAACTCAAACAGCTAGGCAACACATTGGAAATCCAAGAAAAAAAAAAAACAAACGCAAAGAAAGAAAAACTAATATAAAAAAAACACCCCATCATGTAAGACGAATGGTCCACAGAGCAAGCCGGGCAGCGCTGTCTTGAAGAAAACACACTGGTAATTTTTTAGTCCCGTAAATAACCCTTTTTCATTTGGTTCTTGACACAAGTCTGCTTGCACTGTAGCTGTGCATAAACTGTATTATCAGAAAAGTAGAAGCAGCAACAGCTTTGAAAAGAAAATTAACACATAATGACTGCAACAAAATATAAGCACATCATTCTGAACACATTCTCATAATTAAAGAAAACAATAGTGAAGTCCTTTCAGAAAACCCAAGAGGTTAGTAATTTATGCAAGTAAATACCTCAACAACCTGGTCTTAGTTTCATATTCAGATATTTTACTATTCAAAGCTTCTGTGTATGTGCTCTAGAATCTGAGCAAATATAATATTTCAGACATTGATTAGAGTCAATGTGCAAGATTATCATCATGATGGCAAAGCAAGAGCTGGAAACAGCCCCAGAAAGTCTAATCAATGTGTCCAAGATTAAAACCATTCATAACAAGTCCTTTTGTAATCTCTTCTGTTGATGACACTGAGCCACAAACAAATGGAATTATGAAATGATAACAAACAGTAACACGCCAGAGTTTGCATACATGTTTTTCTGCATGATCATCGCTCAGTATTTGTCATTGGATACCTCGCAGAGAGCAGCGCTGATGATCCTTTTTTGCAAAGCTGTATAATTGACAGAAGCTGGATAATATTCACAGGGGGAAAAAGCATAATAAGAACTGAAGATAAAAAAGGAAGAGGAATCAGTGAAAAACTTGCTATGCATCTATAAAAATGTATGCCTAACAAATTTACTATATTACAACCAGAAATATCGGGTCACTGCTTTTTGCAGATGATGTGGTTCTGTTGGCTTCATCTGGTCCTGATCTCCAGCTCTCACTCGAGCTATTTGCGGCCGAGTGTGAAGCGGCTGGGATGAGAACCAGCAACTCCAAATCTGAGACCATGGTTCTCAATCGAAAAAGGGTGGAGTGCCCTCTAAGAGTGGGGGATAGGATGCTGTGCCAAGTGGAGGAGTGGAGGGGGTGGAGCATGAGATCGACAGGCGGATCAGTGCTGCTGCACTGGTCTGTTGTGGTGAAGAGGGAGCTGAGCCGGAAGGCGAAGCTCTCAATCTACCGGTCGCTCTATGTCCCCACCCTCACCTATGGTCACGAGCTGTGGGTCGTGACCGAAAGAATGAGATCCCGGGT
>JBAMHV010000017.1:5201525-5213047 GCA_037177535.1 Pseudomugil gertrudae | reverse complement strand
TCAGTTTGTACTTTTTTTAGCGTGCGCAACGAGTTTGCACGCGTTTTAGTACACGCAAACCTTTAGTAAATCTGGCCACAAATGTGTCTGACTATTATTATTCAAAAGTGAGATACATTCAGTGATACTTAATCAATATTTACCCCGGATAGCTACAGTGGCTACAGTTGCTTGCTCCCATTGGTGGAAAGAGAGTGGAATGACTCTGAGCAACACACCTCACCTCCAAATCTTTCTTTGGGGACAACCAGATCAAAACTGAGCTAAAAAAACCCAATGTCAGACAAATTCACAACAGATTCTTTTCCATTTTACCGGCTCTTGCAAATACTACTAAGCTTGAAATACTTGTATGAATACTGAACACCTCTATGCTCCCTAGGAGCATCAGCCTGGAAATCTTTGTCTGTTGATAACCTCCTGGTGACTGAGAAAACTAGGCAACATAATAGAGTGTAGACCCCTCTGGAACTGCTACCACCAGCAGTCCAACAAAGCATGTGTGTGCTGCTCCAACCAAAAGGAGGAATTGATGATAAATCTTACTTTTCACTTCTCTTGTTATACTAAAGGTGTCTCAAGATACATCATATCTATAGTGCTTTTCTGGGGTTGAATCAGATGATGTAGATAGTCAGCTAAGCAAAGATGTCCTAACTTCCCTGTGCTCAGCTCCTTCTACAAGTTTTCCCAGAGGAATCCTGAGACCTTTTCAGAATCGCTCAGATGCACAGTCCATAGACTCAGTTCCGGGTCTTCTGCTAAACCTCTGGGAACCCAGGAAACACCCTGACCATGTGGAGGTTGGTTTAGGCTAAGGTTTGTATTCATAATCTTTTTCTTTCAGACTTTACCAACAGCTTGTGACCACAGGTGACACAGATTGATTTGTAAATCAGTACCTTTACCCATCAGCTTAGACCCTTTTCCACCAAAACAGACTGATGCAGTACTGCTGAATTTCAGTTAACTATATTAGATTTATTATAACTAGTTGTTCTAATAAGGCAAATTCAAACAACAATTAAGTGGTGTAGTGGGAATGACCACTGCTAAATAAAGTGTTCCCCCTATATGATTATTATTTATATGTAAGATAGTTACATCCATCCAATCAATTATTTCGGGATTATTAAACAATTTTGGAATAATTTTAACATTGTTTTAATTATTTTTATTAACAAGAGGTGTGATGTAAGTTGGAAAAAGTTAGTTTTAGTAATTATTTACTATCAGCCTAAATAATGTGTTGAACCAGTGCCATGCACAGCAAGGCAGGTTATTAATGTGGTGTTGATTGGCAGAGAAGATCTGTGTGGTTGGATGGTGTTTTCAATGACAAACTCCAGTGACAGCTTCTTCCATGGGGGGAAGACATGACAACACTAAAACAGTTCAGGAGGAGCTGGCTGCATGGCAGCATGTAGAGGTGGAGGCTTTACACCGTAGAATAACAGGCCACCTAAAGTGCCTGTGACAGCCGAAGAGACAGCCGAGTCCCAAACGTGCTACAGCTCACAAAACTGAAAGAGAACAAGCCCCACTCAAACAATGAGTGACATAAGGCAGTAAAAGCTGTGACTAAAAAGTAAGAAAAAAAAAGATTGAACATGAGCTTCTTTATGCCTCTACATACATACATACACCCCCACTCCCCATCATCATTGAGATGAGCTGACTGTAGAAGATGCTCACAACCTGAAGTAAGGAGTAGACCTCTAAGCAAATAAACACTTTGTTTTCCCCATCATAAGAATAAGAGAATCTTTTAGGTCCCTTATGTCCTTTTATTTCTATTCATTCTTTTCAACATACATTTCAGCTACTCAGCCTCTTTTTTTGTCTCTTGAAAGTGGTTTAAATTTTTCCACTAGAGCATGCCAAAACAAGTGTTTGAGTCTCCACTTTAATGTTGCATGAAGTCTTTATTTAAAATATACACAGTGATACACTTGATGGTCTTCCTTCTTGTTGCTTTTCTATTTCCTCTGTCAGTAAAACCTAAAAATAGTGAAGCGCTACCAGGCACAAATGCATTTTTCTGTTTCCAAATCTATCCTGGCATCCCAGATCTCTGTGTCGCTCCGTGAATTTACCTCACTCATCCAAGTCTGACGCAAGCAGCGAGGATGTGATCACATACTGACAGCAAAGTTCACAACCAGCAGAGCAGAAGTGCAGAAAAGAGAAAAAATATCTGGCATCACAAGATGTGGATGGACTGATTAAAGCCATTGTTTCACATTGTTTTATGAGTCAATGAAATGATAGAGATCCAGTAGCTTCCCTATTTAAAAAAAACTGGGACACTGTGTAAAATTTGCATGTAAACAACTGCAATGATTGCTAATTTCATAAATCCATTATTTATTCCTAAGAGAACAAAAAACAAAAAAAGCAAAAAAGAAATCGGAAACTGAAACTGAAATATTTTCATGGGAAACAGGACTTGATTCTAAAATCATTGGATTTTTTGCAGACAGTATGCAATATTCCTGTGTAGCATGTGATGCACATTATACATGTAAACCTTCTCTTTCACCTCCACTTGACATTTCAGAACAGTACTGAGGAGCGTTGACGCTTTATTATAATAGAAATATTATTAGATTTCTACAGCGCTTTTGAAAGTACCCAAAGCATTTTTACATTGGATTCATTATTCATTCACTCCTCATTTATAGTTGGTGAGGGTTAGCTACAAGTGTAGCCACAGGTGCCCTGGGGATCACTGACAGAAATGAGGCAGGCAATGTGCGCCAGCTGCCTCTCCAGCCGCCACCAAACCAGCTGACTCCAGAGGCAAGGAGGGGGAAGTGTCCTGCCCAGGGACACAATGACAGATTGACTGGGGCAACCGCTGACCTTCAGATTACTGGACGGCCCACTCTACCTCCTCAGCTAGTGCTGTCCCTATAGAGTATGCAGTGCATGGTGGGTAGTGTAGTGTGATGTCTATGTAGCACCAGTGAAAATGTACACAGACTGTTACTTACATTCTCACATAGCTCACATTCACATTCTTTATTTACATTTTTTACATTCATTTAAAAAATTATGTATTCAATTAATGCATTCATGCAAATCTTTATGTAGCATCCACTCTTCTTTTCTGTAAACGTCTGGGACTCTGTTGCCCAGTTTCATGTCAATGTGTTACATTTTTTGTTGATGAAAGGTCTGGACTGGCAGACCTATTCAGCATTCAGACTTCTGTCTTGCAAAGCCATGGTGGTGTGATGAATGTGGTATTTTTAGCATTGTCTCACTGAAATCTGCACGCTCTTTTCTCAAAGAGACACATGAATGGAACCCTCCATCCTGTTAGACGGACATCCGGGACATTTTGACGTCACCCATACCAACGAAGGCCGTTATGTTAGCGTGGGTGAAACGACCCTAGCTACACTATGGAGGAGACATGCTGAAATGTTGTTGTGTGCACAACCAATTAAAAAAAACAAGGGGTTGAAGTTCCACCTTATACCCTTAAGTGGAGTCAGGAGAGACAAGTGGCTAAGGGCCAGATGCCAGGTACGAGCAGATGGAATAGTGAATGTTGGGACGTTGTGGGAACCAAAGTCCAACTACACGTACGTCTGTGGCCTTCATTTTACAAGTGGTACGTGCACATTCAGTGATATTCTATACATAATAATATATTCACCTAATAATAATATTAGGACTGCAATGTACCCATTTCAATGAAGATCTCTTAATTATAACGAGTCAAACCGGGTGTACTTAGGCTAGCTGTTAGCTAAACAATGAACAAAATTGTCTTTTAACCTCGCTTCCTTTTTGCTTCTTGAATTGTTTAAAAAATCTGACTCTGCATCTTGGCTGAACTCTGAATACGTTGTAGCATATTAGAATACCATTGCACAAGCGCTATCAGCTGTACCTGATGTATGAAGTTATTTTGTTATGGTTTTAATGTATAATCTCATTTTAAGCTTAGGATAACGCATTGGATCCTAATATTTGTTTGAGACTGCCTAACCCTATCCATGTAGTGGACACAAAATAATAATTTTGGCATGCAGCAGAATAGTCCAACTGATCATATGTCACTACTGGTAAGTGTCCAATTTCCAGTATTCTATTTAAGACAGTACCTACCCATGATAGTGTGCACTACAGAAAAAAAGTTCAGTGCGCACTATCCACTACATTCCAGTGTACTACAATATTGAGACACAGCCTGAGTCTAAATCATCTTTGTTTCAGAAAGGAAAGCAGTGTTCATAAATGGCTTTTTTCTTTCCATGGTAGAGCTTTACCCAGCATTTGTGGAGTCCCCCTGTGAACTGTGTTGCCAGAAAGTAATTTAACTGTATCATCAAACTAATTTGAAAAAGAGAGTTTTAAGGTTGGAAAGTTATGTAAAGCATCTTATACGTTTTGGATATCTTTATTAGATATTTTTATGAATGTACAGTAAGAGTAAAAATACAACAAAGATACAACAAAATGTCCTTCATCACAGTCTGGAAGTACTGACACTTTTCATCAACTTTTCCGTTTCAAGCTATTCACTGCTTATCATTTTTACTGCATTATATAAAGGAAAATATTTTACTTTCTATTCAGTAACATGTATTTAACATCTACAACTATAGCTACAAAAAACAGCCAACCTTACAGAGGATTTTCAGTACCTACATAAATGTGAATCAAACTACTCCAGGAGGTTTTTCTTTCCGAGTAAATTCTAATTTTGGTTCTTTCAAAGCTGCATAACTTTCCTTTGCTGTAGCTTTTTTTTTCTTCATCTTTAATACACTGCCATTTTTCAAAATAACCAAAAGAAAATGAAGCCATAGCACCTACCATTAACCCTTTGTAACAAAAGAGGGCACAGAGTGATGTGAAATAAGTGCATTTATGATGGGGAAGCCTGAATCATCAGCGCTCATTGTGCCGCCACTTCACTAAAGAAGTGTCCGGTCCACACATGCAGCTGAAGCATGAAAGCATGAAAAGCTAGGTTACTGTGCATCCACCCACATCACTCGCTGGCTTGGGCGCTGACACTCCAATAGACATTCACAATCAATTCTTTGAATAGCTTTGAGAGAGCGATGAATGAAAAGGGATTGTACTTACTGCTTGACAGATGATGGGGTATTTGATTCGATTGATGCCACCAGCAAACACAGCGAAGGTCAGCGCCGTGTGGAAACAGAAGTTGAGAAGCATATGCCATCCTTTGCGGCTGATGCGGATTGCGCTACAAAAACACAATTTTGAAAAAAAAAAACTGTCAGTTTACAGTCAGACAATGCAGCTTTAACAACCTGTTACATGGTTCTCCCCATTTTGGTCACTTTTCTGTTGCAGTACGGATTAGCAAACATGTCCAGCAGGACACACAGAAAAGTAAGCAGTGCAAAAAAGCCATCATATGCTTCACTGCCAGTCCATGTAGGCGAGGATTACAGAAAACTAGTCTTTTTAAGGTCAAAACGGGCAGGTTGAAAGTTGTCTTCAAGAGTACTGCATACAGCTTCACCTTGCTCCTATTCAGGTATATGACAGTGAGAGTCAAAGAAATTAAATCAGAAAATCATCATCCAAGATCAACTGCGGCCAAAAATTATCTTTTCATGAATGACAAATTATAATAATGGATATGTGGCACACTGGAGGATGGTTTGTCTGCAGCTGCTGAGTACTCTGGGTTAGGGGAAAGGAAGATGGGGGTAACCAAGCTCAAGATACAGAGATGTCCTTGGGAACTCATGTCAATGTCAATGGGGCAGCGTGATTTAGTAGAACAGATTGACAAACATGCAAAAACATTTCTGCAAATGTAACAGACTTATTCTTTGCAGATCGTTTTAGAGCATTCTGCCAAGAACCCAAGCTGGCCTCCTCACGATCCAAATGTTCCTCAAAATTTGCCATGGCAGCTTGAAGGTAGAATATTTCTTTCATTTGTAAGAATTTGGACATGATGGCACACAGAAAGCAAAGAAGCAGTGTGCTGTTTGATGTAAGTGGGGTAAATCAAATCATCGTGCATTTTCTGGTTTAGAAAAATATTTATTCAATACATTTTTATTATTTAATTTTTTAATAAATTCAGGTCAAACTATCCACAATTTTTGCATGGTTTAAAAAAGAAACAGTAAATCAGTTTTTTTTTAATTGTTACAATATGGATGAGCTGATTAGAGAACCATCGGTTTGTCAGGTTTCCTTTGAAATAACTAGAAATCAAAATAGTCACAATAGTCTGTGCCATTCAGTGAAGAGATTGGCTAATTTTAAATTCATGTGACTAAACTTTCAGAGAGATCATGTTACAATAAAAAGCAGAGATAAAAAAAATCCAAAACATTAGTGTTAAGCGATGTGATTTACAGGTCAGATTTTGCACAAACACAGCACTGAGGCATAAAAGTCCTTGCCAAAAAACATAAATTACTTCAGGCAAAATGACTATTTGCAGACACATTTCCAAAATTCAATGTATGATTGAGTGTACAAGCTTCCCACACAGCTTTTTCACCCACCCTCACACATACAGTACATGTAATGTCGTTCTGGTGGTTTGATGATGAAATAAAAAGTGATTGCTTCCAGTTGGCTGAGCCAATTGAAGTTTTCACAATGTAAATCTATGCACACAGATCCACTTTATAAAACATGTCATCAACCACAATCCATTCAGCCTTGAGCAAAGCACTCAACCCATATTGTTGCTTTCCATCCAGTTACTAGAAAACAGGCTAAATAGGTCAGACAATATCAACATATTTGTTGGACTGCATGAATTACCAGACCATCTAATCTTTTAATTACTTTCCTGTGTCAGCTCCCTCCTTTTTCATCCATTCAGTCACTGTCCCCATTTGGAATTATATAACCCTGCGCTGGAAATCTTCGCTCCCCAAAATGGAGGAGCAGAGCCCTGGCTGCACGTGAGCCAACTGTAGATGAAGCATCAGCTCACCACTGAGCCACGAGGCGTGTCCAGGACCAGGCTTCACTGCTCCTCAAAGGGAGAGAGAATTAAAGCTGCTGTTTCTAAGGCCTCTGCTGTGGTCCAGGTACTGCACTCCATCCAGCAAAGCAGGCCATAAATCAGGATGGCTTCTGGCCTTCCTGGAAAGGGTTTTCATGGGTTTGGCTGCAGGGTTTCATTGGGTCAAGTACATTAACCTGGCAACCCTCCATATTTCCATCTCCCAGAGGGTTAGGGGGATAAAACCGTCCTGACTCTGCATCTACTCTCTCACTCCACACCACTTGCTCAGAAAAATGTAAGGGACAATAAAGTGATGGACAGGGTAATATAACACATTACACAATAAGCATTTTCCACCAAGCCAGACCGGCTGCTGATATCCTATAAAGCTGCTGCAGGATATTTAAAGCCTAGTGGTTACATGGTAATGTAAGTAAATTATAATTCCAAAAAGAACATATAGTGACAACTGTCTTTCTGTGCATCCTTTAAATATTAAACGGAACAAATCTTTCACACAGTGAAGCAACAACTTTATCACATCAAACTAATACTGACCTCTGGCTTAAAAAGGTTAAAATCATGTTTATATAAAAAAAAGTCCTAAATTTGAAGTCCTTTTACTGTTTCTGTTAACTTCAGAGAAAAACAGAGCTTGTTAGTTTAACCCATATACTCAGTGTTCTCATCTATTGTTCCATATTGTGTTTATCACATAGCTACTAGCTACTGGAGCTAAAAGAAATCTTAATAAACGTGTGTGTCAGCATTTTGGCAGTAATCACTGCTACAAGTGACCTAAGGCTGAGCAATCTTAAATTAATTAAATTAAGTCAAGCTTTGGCTTTAAAAATGTGAAAAGTCTCTATAGCAAGAGCAGTTGTGAATTTTGTGTAGCATCGAATGTTTTCCAAGAGATTTGGGCGTGTGGATATGTGTAAAAACATGAGTGCCAGGCAGATATAACTGAGCACACTGAAATGCAAATGGTTTGGTTTAGCAAACACTCACATTGAAGACATTATTTGAGTTTTCTAGCAGTAAAATAAATAAATACTAAATAAAATAGTAACATTATAGTAACAATACAATAGTAACATAAAACATTCTACATTTGCACATCTTTAGTGTGGTCTTGTTTGATGCAATAGTTTCAGTAATGTGTGTCTTACATATGTACATATGTGTATATTACATTAATATCTAACCTGATTTTAGCGGATAAGACATGATTAGGACTTGCCACTGCTGTAGTCTGTAAACTATGGAGCAGATTTACACCTGCTGCAAACACAGTGTAGCTCTTTGAAGGTGTGGGCAGAGATCTTTGGACCCTGTTGCATAAGTCTATCCATCCATCCATTTTCCACCGCTTATCCGAGGTGGGGTCACGGGGGCAGCAGCCTAAGGAGGGAAGCCCAGACTTCCATCTCCCCAGCCACATTCACCAGCTCATCTGGGGGGATCCCGAGGTGTTCCCAGGCCAGCCATGAGATGTAATCAGTAAAGCATGTCTTGGGTCTCCCCCAGGGCCTCCTCCTGCAGGGACATGCCCGGAACACCTCACCAGGGAGGCGTCCAGGAGGCCACCTCATCTGGGTCCTCTCCATGTGGAGGAGCAGCAGCTCTACTCTGAGTCCCTCCCGGATGGTCGAGCTTCTTACCCTATCTCTAAGGGAGACACTGGCAACCCTGCGAAGGAAGCTTATTTTGGCTGCCTGTACCCTGGCTCTCATTCTTTTAATCACGACCCACAGCTCATGATCATAGGTGAGGGTGGGAACAAAGAGCGACAGGTAAATCGAGAGCTTTGCCTTCCGGCTCAGCTCCCTCTTCACCACGACAGACCGGTGCAGCGTCCGCATTACTGCAGATGCGGCACCGATCTGCCTGTCGATAAGATAATGAGATCTTTGGACCTTGTTGCATATGTTTTATGATGATTTGTATTTGAAAGCACAAATCATTTTGGGAGGAGAGTATTTCGATAAACTATTTCAGCATTTATTATTTACTGCAGATTTTAAAATATTGGCTGAGATTGTACCTTTAGAGAGGACACCAGGGTGTTGTGCAACACCAATAAGGAAAGTGTATAAAAAAGAAAATTCTGCCTTTGTTTAAAGTTATTTTAAAATACATCGAGAAAGCATAAAAACCTCTTCCAGATTACTTTAGAATACAGTAAATCTTTAAATCCTTCTGGTTGAGTATTCATTCTCTGACATTTGCTACCTGAGTAAAAGTTGTTGCAGTCAGTTCACTCCTTCAAAATGAGAAGATCACATGACTAAATCAGTGCCTTTCTCAGCAAAAATAGGTTATAAAGTGCTCGACAAGCAAAACAGACTCCAATGTGCTCTCTAAGAGTCCAAATTGATAATTTTTATCTCAGCCAGAGAGCACATCTTAAATATTTTAACTAAATTTGTTATTGTATTTCTGCCTACAAATATACAGCCTCCACTGAAGCAGCAAGAGTAATCATAATCTGTTCTTCATAAAGCCCATGCTCCTCAGCAAAATATCAACAAGCCTGGGTCTCATTTATAAAACATTGCATAAGATCTATACTAAAAGTGTACGTACACCCAAAAGCTAGAAAGAGCGTATGCCAGTATATAGAGATATTTATAGAACCTTGCACGTGTACTCCTGCAAGCAATTCCCTGTTTACAAATCACACCTGCACTTCAATGTTCAGCCTAAAAGGTTCCGCCTCATGTTCTTCCCTCTACACACCCATAATTGGTAGATGCAAAGCACCTCGTAAGTAGCAATTGAAATGTGCATATGATTGATGTTATTTCATATTTTTACAATGCCAAACAGAAAAATGTGCAAAGACATGCTATTTCACCGAAGCAGTCATCAATGTGTTGGTGAGTGATGTGGAGAATTGAAAGACTATGTTGCTTTGTAGTGGTGTGACAAAAAAAGGGAGTGTTGTGACCGTTCTGCTTCTGGAGGAGGATGATGACAAATGCTTGCAAAATCAGATAAACAACTGATGAAGTGATAGAAACTAGAACTTTATTGAGTACTTTGTGTGACGTTATAGCTGACATTTCAAACACATAACAAAAACTTGTTAAAAAGTTAACCAAATTGCTATTTTAAACGTTGCACAATGTCCTGATAGAGACATGCTCCATGTTGAAAACCCTCCTGGTGGGGGAGGGCAGTGTGAATAGTGTACGTCATTCTGAGAACAAAAGGGATGTCTCAGTGCAGGCTGTGCAGCACATGCCCCACATTAAATAGCTTGCACACTTTGCTCAAATGACTTCTGACACACACACAAACACATACACCATCCTCCATCTAAACATCTTTGGTTGGCTACACAGGTGAATGTGCAGAGAAGTGAGCGATACAAGCGCATCTCCTCTGCATCAGTTTGTAAAGAGGTTAGGAGCAGCACCTGAAGGCTTCGCCACTGTCCCATGAAGCTCATCAGGCCTGAAGAGTTAAAATAACCAAAATATTTGTATTGATTTACCAAGAAGTGGTATCACATACAGGTCTGTTCCTACACTGCTTTACACCAGGATGTGTTGATCCAGATGTTCCAGAAACATTCCCTTAATGCCTGAAAGTCAAACTGTAACAGCAATAATAAACAAAAACATTCAGAGAGCATTGACATTCATATTCTGTGCATCTGAAAAGGTGGAATGTAAATTAAATTCCTGACTTGAGAAGTAGGCCTACATGTGCAATGTTAGGGTCCTCAGATTTTTAGCAAGTCATAGCTGTGAGCATGTTAAATGCAAATAGTGTCAATTGGCTTCAAAGGATTTTGCTCAAAGAACTGATATCCTTCACTGTGGATTTTTCATGGTTCATACATCATACATCACTACGATGCCCATAATCATGGATTCTGTCTGGATTATCTTGTTGGCAGAGGAAGAACCAGCAGCACATGCTGTATGCATTCATTCATGCTTGTGTACACACTGTACTATGCGACTATCGCTGGACATCCTGTAACATTCCCAGTCCCAGTACTTTACAGCTTGGATAGCATCAGTCAGCTGGAGTGATACTACAAAACCAGAGTGTTACTAAACTGAGATGTGTTTTAGTGCTTGGAAGTGCTTAGCGGGAGGTGTGGAGGTGGTCTACGAGTTAGTTAATGTGAGCACTGTTGGGGAAAAAACTCTACCCATGTTAGAGAATAAAAAGCTCAGCTGGACTTTTTCTCCTTCTCTAAATGGAATTAATGTTCTCTTGTTCTAAAATAAACTTTGTACTGACAAGAGTGTTCATTTGATTATGGTTGGAATATTTAAATAGCGCATTAGCTCTGTAAACACCAGATCATGAACCTAAAGCTAGATATTTAAACATGACAGCATAATCTTTGGGCTATAATTAATTTGAATATCTCAGTTGTGCTTAAGGAACTTAGAATTACTCATCTTAACAAAACGTTTGGCTGTGTCTCTATAAAGTGTATTGTCATGATAGATAGATAGATAGATAGATAGATAGATAGATAGATAGATAGATAGATAGATAGATAGATAGATAGATAGAT
>JBAMHV010000017.1:5189762-5201425 GCA_037177535.1 Pseudomugil gertrudae | reverse complement strand
GATAGATAGATAGATAGATAGATAGATAGATAGATAGATAGATAGATAGATAGATAGATAGATAGATAGATAGATTGGTACTTTATTAATCTCCAAGAGAAATTCACAGTTCCAGCAGCATTGAAAGGTTGAAAACTTACAGGCATGCCGTAAGTAAGTAAGTAATTTGTCATTCTGAAAGAATTGATGTTACATCTATCTGTGTGGTGAATGTAGAGTTGATATAATAGCATAATACAAATGACCAACTTACTTGCTTGAGACTACTTGAGTCAAAAAAGGAGAACAAGTGAAAAGTAAGCAATGATCTGAATGTGTCTGCAAGCTGGGTGGTGTATATGAGAGGGTGAACTGTTCCACAGATTAAGGGTGGCATAAGGGGCAGAGTGAAATCTTTAATTGCCTCTGCAATTTGGAAACTGACATGATGCATCAAAGTAATGCCAAAACCAGAGTTCATTACTTTTCAAACCTGTTAAAACATAGGAAAATAAGACTAACCCAGTCCAGACCAATATATAATGCAAGTGTCAAGGAGAAGGTGATAAATGCATAAATAACTTCTTTTAGGAAAAGGTTAAGGTTTCACTCATGTCATCCCCCTGAGTTGGACAAATTGGACTTCAGCAACTTCACTGATCTGTTTTTTTTATTTTTTTAAAAAGCTCTCAAAAATCAAACCAATTTGTGAAGCTAAAGAGCAAAGAAAGTCTCCAATGCAATCAAGTGGGGTCAATCTACCAAATTACTCCATTTAAATTTTCTTTTATGAACTGAAATTCTAATTCAGCCAGAATTTAGGATCACCAAACAAACCTGGATGTTTTCAACAAAACAATACATTTTCTTTAAGGGTCCTATATTATGTTATCATTTTCGTTTTACAGAGTAGTGGTGTAAACAGCAGCCGAGGCGAGCACACGTGCACCGGTACACAGTGATACATAGAAATAAAGATTGTATCCATCATGGCAGTGCGTCATGCTGAACCGTATGTCCTGGATCCAGAATCTGACCCAGAGTTTGAGGTGCACGAAGCAGAAGCAGCCCGGAGGCTCCAGCAAGATGTTTCTGCATTATTGCGCGAATCAGGTGTTCATTGCGATACGTTTGTTTATATAAGAATAAATTTGACTAACGCATGAACAGTCCAACAGGTGGACTGCAAAAATAATATGTCTGATCCTTCCTGCTGTGCAGTGGAACATATCAACAGAAATTTTGCTTCCATGACTTCTAAATAGGTGTCACAACTGTATAAATAACTATTTTCTTTGCACAGATATAGGATCAGTTGAGATATCAGCCGCTCACCTGCCGTGTGAAATCATTCCGGTACGACACAGCTGTCTGTCTGTCTGCAGGCGCACACGTCACACTGTCACGGTCTCATCCTGACACAACGCAGTTTGAAACTTTATTGGATAAAAGTATATAGTAAGCAGCAAAATAGAGTGTTAACCCCACAATTAATTTAATGTCATTTTAACAGATCATTACAATCAGACGGCATTTTCACTCCCGCGATCAGCTGATTACCGACAGCTCTGGACATATGACGATGCAGATAGTGCTCAAGATTATATTGTATTAGGCTACACAGATGATTCTCCATGTCATGAATTTACATACGAACAGCGAGCTGATAGTCTTCCACATACCACACAGCCCTGTGAGAAATCTCGCAACAACCAGCCAGTAAGTGTTAATGTTCCTGTACCGCATTCCCGATGGAAGCAGTACAAACAGTTATTGCCCAGGTGGATGGGATCTGTGGCAATGCGTCTTGCCTTCTTCTACCTTACTACTTAGGCATAAAGAGCAAATAAATGTGCATGAGGCATCATAGGCAGGGTAACAGCTGCGTTACAACAACAAAAAGTAACAAAATATGTGTATAGAAATAGTATATGTAGGTTACCTGTTGTTATATTTGACATTTATGAGACAATTTACAGTTTTGACTGACTGACTGACTGCCTGCTGCCATCTAATTCACTGCAAATTGCCTGCTGATCCTCTGATGGTAAGAATTGCCCCAGGTTGTAAGATCACTTTTAAAAAAGGCCAGAGTTATGGAAGCTCTGCAGAAAAGTGCCGCTCACCAAATAAAAACATGTTTCCACTTCCTGTTGTGAGTTTCCAAATATGAACTACTTTTGTCCTAGGTCTTCTTCTTTGGTAGGTTATATAATGTGCCCACGTTTGCACAACCGAAAACACATATTCTCCAATTGGACATAGTGATTACTATCGTATGTTATTTGCCTATCCACAACAAAAATAATGGTTCAAAAACAACCAACCAAAAACAAAGTGAAACAAAGCAGAAGCGAGTCTGCAGTGTGGCTGTAGCGGCGTGCGGGACAAGCGAGCAGCAGCAGCTTCTTCCTGGTAGCGGCGAGTGTTAAAATTTTCAGGTTGGGGAGGGTGAGTAACCCCCGTGTGACGTCAGATGGAGGTCACACCAGCGTTTACTTTGATCGAGCCAAACCCTTCTTTTCACAGATATAAAGCTGCAAAATGCATGTATGAAAAATAAAACTACTCTGGGGATTGTTTTAAGGTACAATTAACACAAATAGAAAGGTAAAAGCTCATAAAAGTCGATTTTGCATAATATAGGCTCTTCAAAGATATATGAAGGGAAAACCATTGGCCCCAAAGTGTACCCCTTGGGTTACCCTTTGAATGAGAGGGGCACTAAATGATGAAAAATCAACTAAAGTTACAGCCTAATTTACACAAAGTTAAAACTGAACATTTGCTATCTGTCACACTGTACTAGACTCGAGATCAGAATGCCAGTTCTGGCTGGTTAAGAAGCTTATGACAGCAGAGTAGCCAAAGAGAAAAGAGAAAAAGAAGTTATGAAAACTCTAGGGATTGCTGTTTCAGTGTTGTGATATGATTTAGAACTCAACTGGCTACACTTGTTGCAAGTGCCTAAAATATCTGGATTGAATTTTCTGACAGAAACAAATAGCTTAAAACTGGCCCATGGCCAGTGGTGCCCATATTTCTCCTGCTGATGAAAAGCTGCACAGTGTGTTTGAAAGAAGCTGGTTCCAGTCTTTCTGAGAATAGAAAAAAAAACAAAATAAGATCACCTAACTACAGTTTTAAGTTAAGTTAAAGGTAGAAACTTGATTAGTGCACAAAAATGTTGTATAGCAGATGAAACACTGTTGCTGTATGTTCAGACTGGACAGAGACCAAGGCTGTTTCCGAATGTGCACACTATACCCCACATAGTGCCCTATATAGTGGACACAGCATTTTTTAGGAAAGTCCGAATGTACTTTGAGAAAAAAGTAGTGCCCTCAAAATGACCCACAATGCACCTTGAAAAGTAGTGAGCATCGATGGTCACTAGACGGGTTAATATAGACCACAATGAATTGCGGGCTGCAGCTTACAATGGCGGATATAACATGAACATTAAAAAACATTAACAAAACACTATAGATCATAATTTTTATTCTGTTTTCATTGTAGTAAATATGGTGCAGAGAAAGGATTAAATATAAAGTGAAAAAATAAAATATTTTCAGACGAAATAGTTGCAATGTCTTCAAGTGTGCTGTGGTTGCCATAGTTACAGCTGGTAGTCACGCGATGTCTGACAGCAAGAAAGTAGTGAGCTTTGTGTCTGAATCACCAACAGAATGAGGATACTATGCTTTGATGCCATCTAGTGCAGCCCTATCTAGTGAATGAGGGTTTAGGGCATAGGGTGCACATTCGGACACAGACCAAGTCACCACGGTTATAGTCACTATAGTTCTACCTGCAAACATCAACTAACTTTGTGTGTAATGAGACAGTGCTCAATGTACTTTCAATTCCATGTGAACTCAGTCACTGCCAGGGACCCCTTTCAACGTTTTTTGCTCTTTTATGCATTCTGTATACGGAGGTGGTGATTTGGCTGGGTGTGCTCATCAAAGCGTTCCCAAAATAAGCTTTCCGGGTAACATTCAACATGTTGTTGATGAACTCCGAGTGTGCATCCCAAAGATGCCCGATGCGCTGCAACATTCTCATTCTTCATGAAAGTTCTGCCAAAATGCTACAAAAGGCTATCAGCATGCAGCTCTTCGTTATAGCTGGCAGCCAATGAGTTAAATAGTTTTGGGATAGCTGTCATTACATATCAACTCTGTGGTTCTGTCCTCCAATGGACATTGATGGAAACACAACATCCGGGTATACACATTTTCACTGAGGGTCCTGTACAAACTACTATATTAGTGGGTACAGGTAAAATTTTCTTTGCAGCAATACATGTTCATCAGTGTAAGTATAACATGAAGGTTTGTAAATGTTTTAAACAGGAACAACTTAAAGTAAAAATACAATATTGATCACTTACATGTCTGTCTGTCAGACAGCTGATAGCTCATTTTGTGCTACACAGTGTTTATACCAAAACACTGATGTCTACTGGTGATAAGAAATTGTGGCTTAGAACAGGCTGTAGAATACAGTTTAATACCTTCATTTCTTTTGTGGTTTTAAATGTGACCTTGCTGCAATTTAACTGGTTTTGAATGCAGCACTGCAAGTAAACACTGCATCAAGCTACTGGGAAATGATTCAGTCAGCTTTCTCCACTGGATTTAAAAACATACATGTGCCTACTCCATGTTGAACGATATATAGTACATATTTTATCAACATAGTTTTTATGACTCATTTTGAAGGTTTGGAAATGTGTGATATAACGTGAACAGGAACTCTCAGAAACAACATGTACATTTCTGGCTTGCTGAACTTACAGTAGAAGAGTAATGTGTTGTGTGTATCATTTAATATCACCCCAAGACACTTTAGTAATGATCTGCATGAAAATGGAGGTGATATCTTTTGTAGTGCATGCAACATTGTGGTGAAAGACAAACATAGATTGTGATTTTTCTGTCACAAAGCACTATCATAATACGTCTGAAATGTGCCTTATATTACTATGATGGAGTCTATATAACCCAGATGAGTTGGAAATAAAAAACATCAATCAAATTGTTTATCTGTTATTCATCTGGTGAGGTGTTCCGGCACATCCAACCAAAAGAGGCTCTGGGGGAAGACACACTGAAAAGATTGTTTTTTGGGTGGCCTGGAACAGGCTTAGGATCCCTCCAATAAGCTTTCATGGAAAAAGTTACAAGGGGAAGAAAAGTCGGTGCTTTTCTGTTTAAGTTGCTGTCCCTGTCATAGAAAAAGGATGGATAAAATTCACATTGGATATTAAAAACACTACCTAAAATAGATTTGCCTGAAAATGTCTCTACAAATGTACAACAAAAGAAACAAAACAATGCTCCAAAATCCTGGAAGGACTCACATTTTAATCCTAATTATATAAACATATATATATATAAAGCTTATTTTCTTCTAAAAATAAAAAGCATTTCTTTTCAACACTGCCGTTTTACACAAGTATCTTTTTTAGCTGACTTTTGTGATATTTAAAATTTCTTGCATTTCAGTATCTATAAACGTTTAATGTTAAAGGATTAAGTGATGTAAATAATGCAAAATCTTAACCTTTTTCTTTTGCTTTTAAACAATACAGCAGTGCTAGACACTGCTGTTTGGAGCTCCAGATGCTGTCATCACTGTCTGACAGCAGAGAGACGCACCCCCCGTCTCTGTCTCAGGTGTCACGATTGATGCAAATGGCAACTGCTGCTTCCTCTTTCATCAAGCTTGCACTTGAGTCACACTAATGACAGAAAACATAAATAAACCAAAAATGTCTGCCTGTGAATGTCAAGCAACTGTGTTATTTTTGCTAAAACTAAATTTTCTGAAAATTTGACATTTTGAGATTATGAGTTATTTTGTATAAAACAGATGTGGACTATCATAATAATACCACATTAATGCCACAGATAAAATGCGACGGATGATGAACTGGCGTGCTGAAACAATATGCCAGTCAGGCTCCCTCCAGCTTTAATAATGGCAGCCACAGCAGATGAACCAGAGACGAACAGAGAGATGCCACAGAGCAAAACCACAAGAGCCACACGCTACATTTCTGCCCTCTGCTCCAAAAGGAAAACAAAGAGTGGTCTCAGCCTGCATACTTATTAGAAATCTACCAGAAGTGCACATTTCTGTTGTGACTGCCTGAAACACATGGGCTGACACAGACACAAATGTGTGTGCACTTTATATAATTTTAGTAAGACAAGTTGCAAGGCTTTAAAACTGCCTCAAGCATCTGCATCACACCAAGTTAACTCAGGATCTGTGACAAGACAGTCAAAAACAGTCATGAAGGTGAAAAAAAAGACAGATTATAAAAGAACCTGCCTTAATGTCCAGATGTTTAGGGGTACATAAAGAAGGTTTAAAAGAAGGTGTCCCAGGCAGAAGAAGATTAAAGCTTAAAGTGCTCCTTCTGTGGATTTAATATGTGAATTCTTACCTGTGGTGCACTATGTATGTGATGATGGAGGCGAAGAGGCAGAGCAACATGACCGCCGTGCAGGCATACACGACTGGGTGCAAAAACTCCCCGGGGTACGGGGGAAAAGACAGCACCTTCTTCAGATCCTGAGAAACACAAAGAGAGAGGATCAGACAAAAAAAGTCATAATCATAAATACAAGATTATTGAAAATAAGCAGAGAAAGAAAAATAAAGGGATGTGCTGTGAAAGCATTTCCTGACAATCAGCCCGAAAGTTAGAGATAATGAGCTCTACATATGCAAAGCCACAATGTGCTGCACCAATGAGATATTCAGGCGAAATACAAATGAATGTCATAGAAATATCTGAGTTGGAATGCTGTCCGAATCACCATGAAAGAGTAACAGACCTGCCGATTGAATATCCCTCCCCTGGCATTCACATTTTGCATTTCAGGCATTTAGCTGACGATGTTAGTCAGAGTTAGTGAATGCAAGAGTAGGCCTCTAAGTCTGTCAGCATAAAAAGCAAACCAAAGAAAAACTGACAATTGGCTTTTTCTGACATCGAATTTAATTTAACTAACATTAGGCCAATATTAGAGTCAATTTGCTTTGTAGTTTCTGGGAGACATTCACTTAGCTTCTGCAGCATGACCAGCACTCACAACCCCAACACAATTCTTAAAGGTATAAAACTTCTGTTTATTGCAGAGCTGTATGCAAATATATAAAAACATGCAAAAATCTGTTTGTTCACTCCTTGTGTGTTTGATTGAGCTTGCCCCGTGGTGCAAGCAGGTGCAGAGCCAATGGTGATGCCATGATTTAGGCTGCATCATGTTGACGTTGCTTAATAAAGCACACCTTATCTCCATAACCCCGCCAGCTCAGTGTGAGCTTGTGTCTGTGAGAGTGATCCACATACACGCTGTCTGGCTCTATCATTGTTTCCAAGAGCGCCTGGTGGGATATTCGCATCATTGTGTTTTTCTCAAGCCTGATGAGTCTGTCTGGACCTGAAGGGTCATGACCTTAAACTGAGCATTTAGAGGTGTAAACTAGTGGTGCAAGCTTAAATAGATGGTTCAGGAGACAAGACACTGGAGAGATGTAGTGTGTGTGGTACAGTTAAATCTTCATCACTGAGTCTAACAGAAAAGTACGGTGGCTGGGAAGTGCAATTCAAGATTCCATCCACTGAAACACTTTTACATTTTCGTGATGCAAATTTACATTTATTCAAACACTTTTACAAAGATATGACCCAGAAGTGATATCGTTGGGATGGGAGCAAGATTGTGGTGCACTAACACTACTTTGTGCACTATGTTTAAGTGCATTTACATTGACATTGTGGAAGAGCAGTTGTCTTTCAACTGGAAGGCTGGGAGTTCAATTCCAGGCTTCCTCTGACTACATGCTGAAGTGTCCTTGGACAAGACACTGAACCCCAACTAACCTCCCGATGTGCCTATCAGGGTGTGAGTGTGTGTGTGAATGGGTAAATGTGACTATATATTGTAAAGTCGGGTGGTCGAGTGGTTTTGAGTGGTTGATAAGACTGGAAAAGCGCTATATAAGTATGAATACATTTACCATTTACGCACTACAAAGTGTGTGAAGCAAGGTTAGATTAAGCCTGTGGTACACAGCCTGTATAAACAGGGAATTACTTTCAAGTTCTAGGTCTGGCACATTCACCCTGATCACTCGGTCCTGCTGTCTCCTCTTTAATGTTATTCAGAAAATTGAGGGACCGTCCACAAAACTCACAAAAAGGAGTCATCCTCTTCAGAAAACTACCACAGAACGAACAATACATCCTCGATCGCCGCTGATGTCTGCTAATTCAGTGGTTTCCTGTTAGCGCTCTGAACGTAGCGCCTCGCAATATCCCTTCCAGTTCAAATCTTTGTAAAAATGTTTTGGTAAACTTGTAAAAGTGTTTCACTAAATGTAAATTTGCATTGCAAAAATGTAAAAGTGTTTCAGTGGATGTAATATTGAATTGCACTTCCCGGCAACCATAGAAAAGGCTCATGAGTGAGCATGTCACTGCAATTAAATAATATCAAAACAAACATGAAAATAAAAATATTAACAATATATTAAAACTGAAAGAACCTATATCTGATTTTTACTGTATATATCTGTCCTTTAATTTGCTTTGCATTTTATGCTCTACAAGGCATCGACAGTAGTACCGGTGTTTGAATAGTGTCCTGGACTTAATCCCTAAGCCAGTTTGAACCAGCCAAAACCTCATAGTTATGTGCTTAAAAATAATTATAATGGTTTGACTCACTGGTGTATATGGTATACAACCAATTCAGCTACTTCAACAATGATATGGCTTTAAAATAAAACCAATCTCCATACAGATGTGCTTTTCAGCACAGATTTGAAGATGACCTTCATTCATACTGAGAAGCCTGAAAAAGATTATCACTTGGTTACTCTAAGCTCTGGGGGAGGACCATGTCAGTGCAGACAGGTAGTAGAAAGGCAGCTGGATGTTTCTGAAACAGTTGAATGCAGGAGGGCAGTTAAGAGAGAAAAAATGAATGGGCAGTTGTCACAAAGCAAAAAAAGTAAAATTCTAAATGTAAAACAATATTCATACAAGGAGCCTCAAATCACAAAATAAGATGAGGGTAGTTTTTTTCTTAAACTATCATAGAAATAAAATGTACAGAGATTTTTTCATTGTTACAACTTTGTGATTATAGCTTTTACTGATCCAGGTAAACACACAGAGGTGAAGATCAGAAAATGAAGCTGAATTTAGACATGTAAATTTAGATGAAGTTATGTTGTCTAAAAACAGCAAAAAACTGTCAATGTTTGTGCTCAAACTGCAACTAAGGAACTAGCATTAAGGATTTTACAGCTCATTCTATGAAAAAATAAAATAAACAAGCGGCAGGGTGTAAAACTTGCAATGGTTATTATGAGAGGCCATCGTTTATGCAGTTATAAAGGAATATCTTCAGCTGCTAAATCCTACCCAGTGCTTACTAGCTAACAGCTAACTTGGTCCATCTGTTGTTTGGTGCAAAAATAGTAAACTGACTGCACTTAAAAAAGACGTCCCTGGTCTTGTTGAACAAGCATTTACACTCAAGCCCTCAATCACTCATGCACACATGTTAAAGTAGCTCTTGGTATGTATATTTTTTTAAATGTATTGAGTCTTTTCTCTATCATTCATATATATTAGAAGCAAAGTGGTGTTCAACATGTTACCGAGGATACAAGGGTTGCCCAGGAAGCCAGGAATCAAATCATCAAGCTTAGCAAACTCCTGAGCTACATCTGCCCCAAGCTGTACTAGTGGTATAGTGATCCATCTATCCATCCATTTTTTATACCACTTGATCCATTTCAGGGTCTTGGGGAAGCTAGAGTCTATCCCAGCAATTAGCAGACAAAAGGCAACGTACACTCTGGTGGCCAGTCCATCGCAGAATAGATTGATCCAGAAGAGAAATAAAACATCTTGCATCTGTCAGTCATGTGAATGTGTGAAACTAAAACATAAAGCTTAAAGACAATAAAGCAGCTGACATCATGATCTGATAATAATCCATGGATTATGCTGAAGTATTTGGATTGCAGAGCAAACTATCTGGCCATTCGCTAATATAAATCATTAACCAAAGTAATCTTATTTTTTGGGGAATTATTGTTGCCTAAGTGGAGGAATGTTAATCAATAAGGTCACCACTATATAAAACAAGCAAACCAAAAACATGAGTTTATATCCTAGAATAAAAAAATTAAGAATCTAATTCTAACTGAGCAGTGACATGAACAATCACTGTTAGGACACTTTGAAGGAAATAAGTCCCAAATTGAGAACAGAAGAATGAATCATTCTGAGTAAAAACACAATAAGCTGAATACATTAAAATGAATAAGCCGATTTAAATAACTTAGTAGCAACTGATTTACAGGGAATTATTTAGTAGGATTGTCTTCCGCAGAGTGAAGCTATGGAAGAATAATAACAGATTTTAATTAGAGATAAATAGATTTGTATTGCTTAAAATATCATGATGTGTTGAATTATATATCCTGCTGTATTCAGGCTTTAAAGCGAGTCTGAAAATTTACTCCATACACTTGGAAAGTGAATGATATTTCACAGGAGTTTGCACCATAAAATATAACCTCGCACAGATATCGACTTCACTAAAGGGTAAAGAAGAACAGCTTTCCTTGGAAATCAGTCACTGCAATGGTAGAAACAAACATGTACCCAAACACATCCAGAAGTTTAATGTGATGCAAAGCATAACACGATGACGGCAACTCTGGTTAAACAGCTTTAGGTGTGAGGGGGGAGCGAGTCAAGCAGACTCATGGGACACATTTTTATCATCACACGGCTTATAATGCTGGTTGAGAATGTCAATGTCTCACCCCATGAGTCTTAAACTGTTTCTGGAGGCAACAAATAAAGCTCAGCCCGCTTTAGCTGCTTGTGAAACTTATTTTCTAAAAGAAAGCATCTTGTTAGAAGTGTATTACTTCTAAAAAGAAAAAGGAAAACACTGACAGTGCATTGTAATGGCACTCATCAACATAAAAAAACATTTTTAAAAGCTAGAGACCATTTAGAAATTGCAAAGGAAAAAATGTGATTTATTATTTATTTATTCATGGTGCCAACCACCATGCTTGTGACATGGTTTTTGACAATTAACAACAGTCAAAATTCTGGCAATTTTAGCATAGGCTATGTGATGGCGTAGTCTCCTAAACTTTCACATTGATAGATGATTATAAACATTTAGAATTATTATTATGCTAAAAGAAAAGTGATTAATAGACTAAAGGTCCTTGATAAGAGCAGTAGGTACTGTTCCCGACTGCACAAAGACAGCATTACCATCTAGCTAAGCTGTTCCCAAAGGAGCTTAAAATCCAGTGTTATACAAAGTGATGAAGTCAGGAAAGTTCTTCTAAACCACAAATGCACTAGACTAACATCTTAAGTTGGTGATGCAGAAGAAATTTTAAATGAGTGATACTTTAAAATGACAGAGTCCATGTCATTTGGAAACTCATTTTCAGTGAGAGATGTTTTTGTTAACTATAATTAATATAAAGTAAAGCAGTGTGTTTGTATTTAAAGATCATCTAATTTAACTGCTAGCATTTTTGGGGGGGGAAGGCCCCCCAGATGATGTATTATGAAAAAAGTCAAGGTCAAGGGACAAAAAATATTTTCT
>JBAMHV010000017.1:5176295-5189662 GCA_037177535.1 Pseudomugil gertrudae | reverse complement strand
CACCTTGTCACACAACCAAATAAAATAACACCGTTTGTTCACTGAAATCTTGAATCACATTTAACATAAATGCAAGTTTGGATGACAGGTGATCTGATTTCTCTGTAAAGTCCTTAATACATTTAAAATGAGGTTCAGTTGTGTGCATTTGGGTATCAGTCAGCTCTGGACAGTTTGTTGTGTGACAAGGTGAAGGTGAATGGAATGAGGCAGAGGTGCTGTGTTGAATTCAGGTCTACTGAACAGACAGGCCAGTCCACTGCATCAATGCTTTTGTCACACAGGAACTGTTGACACACTCCAGCCAGGAGGCTGAGCATTGTCAGGCATCTGAAGGAACCAAGGCTCTACTGCAGCACTGCATGATCTTACAGTGGGAATGAGAACATGATCCTGGTATGGTAATGGCAGCCAGGATACGTCTTGCTAGCACAAGCAGAGCGCCTCCAAGGATTCGCCTCCCAAAACAACCACTGACTCACTACCAAACCAGTCAGAATCTTGCAGGCAGTAGAAAGTTCTCCATGGTATCTCCTGATTCTCACATATGTCACATGTGCTCAATGTGAACCTAATCCAGGAAAAGCACAAAGTGAAAATGGCAAAGTATTTCTTACGCTCTCTGGTAAATGCCAATTGGGGTGCACGGTGTGAGAGGTTGAGCAGAAATATGAAGACAGGGAAATGGTCCGTGGCCACCAGGACCATTCCTTGGTTGCCTTTCTAAGTGCTTCTCATCACCACCTGCTGTCTGCTCTATTTGTTCAACTGCTGAAAAACTGGACAGACTGATTTCCTGGACATGTGACTGACTTTGTGGTATATGGTAATGATTATGTGTTACATTTATTTTTTTTTTAGTATTTTTATATTATATTTATATTATATTATATTCAATTATTGTTTCATTAAAATATCCGTATTAGATATATGAAAAATAATAAATGCTAAATATTCATGTTTACAAAGACAATTCAAAATGAACCTTAGGTCTCAGGGCATTGGTCAGCTTCTGGACAGTTTGTAGTGTGATGCAGTTTATCTGGAATGGACCAAAACAAATACCTGCTGTAGAGATAACATTTGCACTTTTGCTTTTTCTAAATTATTTATTTTTTTTATTCTTTAGGTGACAGAAATTTGAGTTGTTGCAATCTACAACTTTATATGGCAACATCCTTTAAACTTTTCTTTGAGTGGTGGCACAATGTCAGCACCTTTAAAATCGAATCTTGATTTGACCATGTAACTAAATGTGGTTACCCAGAGAGGCATTGTGTATAGTCACTTCCTCAATAACTACAGCTGAGGTGCAATGGACCTTAGAGCAGTCCTCAGAGTCCAGCGGTCCTGCCATTTTACAGAGCAGCATGCGGTGATATAGTATGAAAGTGGAAAAGGGCAAAGCTGAAACAGAACATGCATCCTCAGCAGAACCTTCTCCTGGACAGATATAAGTTGAAAAAGACCTCACAGCAGGAAAAGCTGCAGGAGATAAAATTGTGCAGACGAAACGAAGAGGGATGAAGGGAAGCTGTCCATTTGAGCAAATGGATCAGCCCCAGAGGTAAACGTTAAGGCAGACTGTTCTGCTCCAGCATTCACACAGGTATGATTGTTTGCAACCTCTCTGTACTTTTCTGTACCAGTGCCTTGTGTTTTACATGGACTGTAATGGATAGATGTATATGTATAGATTTGCCTGTGCTATTGAACATATACATCCTGTGAAGTTGTGTTTCCCTTGTTGACCTGGCTGTCATGATGACTGATAGGCTATTGGCGTAGCCTGCAGCGTGCTCTGAACATCTCCTCCCTGTTCTATTCTTCCTTGCAGGAGCTACAAGCAGATTGTCAGCTCAGTGCACAGTGGCAGCCAGCTTCAAATGTATCTCCTCCACTCCAGTTATTACCATTATTGCTATCATATTGCATCCCAGCACTGTGGCCACTTTATTACTGTGTGTGAATGACAGGGTAATGTGGCCGGATCCCTTACACTGTAATTCATTACAGCTAGGTGACTACATTACCGCACAGGGCAGTTTAACTTAGCCTATTCTGGATTAGTGCTGGCATGTTACATCTAAACACGCCACCATTGTCCTCAAGCTTTTACCACTAAACCGGCCCCTGATCCCCTGTTTATGTTGTAGCTACAACTTTAATCCAGGATACGCAGTCCCAAAATCAGATTACCAACGTCAATTATACTTGATCTATAATCTCACACAGGCACAGGGTGAGGACATAAAATGGGACAAGCACAACGCCCATCAGTGAGCACTTATAGGCCAAATATCTCGTTTTTATTGAAGTGATTGATCTTAATGTTAAACAAAATAACTTTATAAATCTAGAAGAAAGTAATTTCCAGATTTTTGCTAATTAAATTAATTTTGTTTTTAACTGATGCTGTTGGGACTGCAGAATCTCTTTGCCAATCTGTGATTTATATCCTTGAAAATATTCGTTTTGACTTGCAGTAATCACACTGGTGCATGCGAGAATGCACAAACAGTGTGGGCAAGAGCGGAGTGGAGGGAGTGGGAGAAAAAGCTAAATTAAAATCCTCTGGTGAACAGCCTGCAGGCTACTGGCTCAGAGCTCTCATCCAGCAGTGTATTTTATCATCCTTGAGTGGCCGTGCCAACGCTGGAATGGGACTGAAGTGAACGTGCAAATCAAACCTACTCTGGCTTGTCCACACATACTGGCTTACAGTGGGAGGCAGGATGGCGGCGGGACAGAATAATGTCTGGACATTACGACAGTGGAGAAAAAAATAAGTAGAAATAAACAACGGTCATGCACTGTTGCTGCAGATCATCGGAGTTTCAGTTGTACCTCGTGGCTGTCACTTAGCTCGTCCTTTTGAGATACGGCCGCGCTCACAATCAGCACCTCAGTCGGTGATTGTTGAACGATGGAGGTAAACAAGGTCCAAACGGATAATCAAATCACGTGCAATCAAGTACACATCCATCAAATCAACAAGCATTATGGGCTGATGAGAAACTCAAGCTCAGAAAAAAAGATAAAGCCCCAATGGATGAGCGCTGTAATTTGATTCTGAAACATATCAGTCGGGTTGTATTTATCTCTTCAAACATCGGGGGGAGGGGGCAGTGTTTCATTAGCATTAATTTCTCTAGAGCCACAGATCAGAAGTGTTGGATTTAGCTTAAGGCTATTCAAATTCCTATAGAGAAGTTATTGTAATAGCTGTTCTGTAATGATATTTAAAGCATGACTATCACATAAATGAATCTTTTGGCTGCTCAACCTTGCAAACAGAGGACAAATGCTCTACTTAAAGAAGGAATCAATAAGAACAAATGAGAATAAAGGGAGAAAACTGTTATTTATTATATTGCAGACAATGGAACAACTATAATCTCTTTATTATTCTCTAAAATATTCCCTGTCATGATACCAAATGTTGCTCTCCCTGTTACGATCCTGGGGTGAGCAAGCATGAAGGTATGGTGGAGATGAGTTGACCGAAGGTAGGCAGGCAGGTAGGTGATAGAGCGGTGTAGGTTAAGATATTTATTGTAACTAAATTAGATAAATCAGCAATGGAAACAAAACATACATTTACAAACTAACTACAAAATAACTAATGAACCATACAGAATTGAAAACCCAGGAAGTATAAATACTAAAGAAACCAAACAAGACACAGGTGTAATGAATGAACTAACAAAGGCCAGGTGAAACTTATTAAACATAATGAGTGAAGCTAAACACATACAACAGACAAAACAGGAACATATCAAAATAAAACAGGAAACACTCAAACACAAAACCTGACACTCCCATAATCAGTAAACACACCAGCAGTCTGTCTACTGGATGGGTTGTGCTTATAGAACAGGAAAGTTACAATATCTGGGGTATTTTTTTCACAGGACTCTACACTCATAACAAACATCAATCTTTTATTTTAAACCCTGTAAACCACTTTGAGGCATGGTGCACAATCAACATCTATAAACAGATTCAAGATGCTAAGTTAGCTGTGCTTCTTTGAGCATACTGATGAGACACACAGATAGGCCTGTAAAAAGATTCCTCAGATGAACATCGGTCATCATCAGGAGAACTCAACATTTAGGTGTGTCAGTGCCCTCTGCCTCTGCATTCAATCTAACAATGACTTTTATATCTAAGTTATAGCTCCTCATATTTGGGAACTCCTCCATTTCATCCACACTTCCACATATTTTTTCTTGGAATGCATGGTCATACAGTGGTTAGCACTGAGTTCTATGCAAGAAGGTTCAAATCTGGATAAAGGCCTTTCGGCATATCCTGCATTTAGATAAAGTGGGTATAAAAATGGATAGATGAGGTAACTGAACACAAAGGTCAAACTACAGAACAATGTGAGCTATCAGGCACTGCCCTGATTTCATATAGCAGAGATGCCCATTTATGGCACTCATGGGCCACTGGGCTGCAGGTTGTAGATGTAGAAGTAGGGAAAATAATCTACATCCTGCAGGATTTTGACCTTCAAGAACAGAAAATGGACATCAACGCTGGTGAGGAACCGATGCAAGAATATTTAACGCCATTTCTATCTTTGAAACAACTCAGTAATAAGCTAAGCAGCAAGCCTGACTCAACTCCTTTTGGACACATGGATTCAGCAATGAGCTATGTTTTGTAGTGATTGTGCATGCAGTGAGCAACTTTACACTCTTTAACAGAGGGAAAGAAACCATAGAAAGCAAATCTAATACAGAATTGATGTGGTACTGTGTTTGCTCCAACTGCTGTGAAGTTTAAGAGGATGAACACTCTCTAGTCACTAAGTCAGTCTGATGTTAACTCTAGTCTTATGCCTCCTTTTTCTTTCTTCTTCAACTAATATCTTCTTCCATTTCTTTTATGAATCAGCCATGGTTTACAGTCAAAACAAGATATCCACCTGCTGGCGTGTGACACAGTGCTGAAAAGTGTCATTCTGATGTCCCTACATCCCAGAAAAAAAGGAACATTGTAAGATGAGGTTTCTCAGCGTGAGAGCGATGTAGGACAACGGCTCAATGAATGTGCATAATAAATGTTACCTGCCTTAAAAAAAGTCAGATGCCAACATTTTTAGGTTAGAATGCAGAGTGCTATTTTAAATGCAATTTAAGGGAAACTTGTCATAGCATTAAATAACAGTGTCAAAAATAACTAACTAACTGACTGACTGACTGACTGACTGACTGACTAACTAACTAACTAACTAACTAACTAACTAACTAACTAACTAACTAACTAACTAACCAAAAGACTGGAACAAAATAAGCTAAGACTTAACTTTATTGATCCCTTTGGGATGATTCTTTTGAGGAAATTAGATAAATTGATAAATAAAGTTAAATAAATTGCAGCTAAATATTTCATCAATGTATAACAATAAATACATAAAGAATCAATAGATATTTAAAATAATAATAATAATAATAATAATAATAATAATATTAACAATAAATGATCCTAACACTAAATGTTTAGGGAGTAAAATCAAAGACAGTCAAAGACTACATATATAAATTGAACAGAACTGGATTAAACATCTTTACTTTACAATCAGAAAAAAGAAAACTAAAAGTTTTCAGAATCTTTCTGTTTATTTGGGAGCCATTTAACACCTGAATTGTTACATAGAATGAAATAAATAAAGCAAAACACAAGGGAATGAAAGAAAAGAATGAAATAAAATTCAATTATCTAATTTAATTCATAAAAAAAGAATAAATAGAATTAAAATATGTAAAAATAAATTAATAAACAACAGTATATGGCTAAAATTAAAGATAGTGAATAGCTAATTCATTTCAGGAAAAAATAAATAAAAAAGCCAGATGTGGTATTCACGGGTTAAAAGAGGAGAATATGATACACTCCCTTCATCTCTCACTTTAGAAATGCAGATATTTTGCCACTACAAAGCTGAATGGAAAATCAGCAGCCATTCAAATTTAACATTAATATCATGTGGAAATTTTTAATTCCCAGCATTTGAAGTAAGCCACAACCCTGCCCTTTCATGCTTATGAAAAAAAAAGAAAAACAGAACATCCGAGAACATGAATCAATAAAACTAAATCTAAGAGAAGATTGCTTTAAAATCTGTAACTGGCAGAATGCAAGGAGCCTTCTTTCTCTTTATTTTGGTAGATGTGAATGTGATTGAGAAGGAGGGCAGGTAGGTGTTGTCTCAGAGGGTGACTCATCTCTTCTAGCTGCTACACTACGGAACACTGAACGAATGGGGGTTGTGTCAGTTCACATGTGTGCACCTGCACATACGCTCTGAGCCACAGGCATAGATTCAAAAGCTCACTTCAGAGCAACACACACGCACACACACCAGAAACACCTCAGCCCTTTTTGCACACACATCTCACACCCTGCTCTCAGCTCCCTGAGATGGCACGCTGCTGAGCACACAGTGTGGGAGCAGACGTTACACAAGTACGCACCTCGTTCTGATGCCAGGTCGATACGCTGACTGAAAACATAGTGTTTTCCTTTCTTAACGAGGGATGAGGCAGGGCAGGGCAAAGCTCTGCAGGTTGTGCTCTGTTACTTAAAGATGCACTGGAAACCTGACCTTTACATGCAGCACAATGCAAATAAAATGCACCACTCTGTTAATGGAGGTCTCAGTTGGTAAAAAAAACGCTTTAGTTGCCTGTGTAATTCTCTGCTGTGCATATCCACCACATTACCAAGATCTCTCATACGAGCATGTCTGGTACTTGCCACCATTTTTTAAGCACAGCTCTGTCTCCATCTCCACTACAAACCTCTAACTGCACTTCCTCTAAACCTCAAACATTGGCTTAATACATAAAAACCACCATGTAATGCTGTTTGCATAATGGTTCTGCTGCCATCGCCATAGAAACCAACATGTTTCCGCTGCTTCTCATGGAATGAATCACATATTTGCAGATGAGGGGGGTCTTGCCATCCTCCCCTGAAGAAGTGAAAGCAAAAGCCTTATGAAAAAGAATGGCCTTGTCATGATGCTTCTTACTGCTGTTAGGATGAGAAAGCCTGAATATTGCTGCACTATCGATGCCACATGCTCAAACGGTACCAGCGTTTAACCCATGAGACAAGGGTGCTGGTAAAAAAAGGGGTGAATGAATGCGGTCAGTTGTGGAAAAACTGAACGCATGAAGAATATATTATGTGATGTATCTAAAGTTAAACAGCTGGTAGGAGGGAAAACATTGAAAAACAGTTATGGAGGAAATGAGGAGATGAAAAAGGATGGTATTAGACAGACAAAAACCACTGAGACAGATAGAGGGATGGGGACAAATAGGTAAATCATTAGCCTCTCAGCCATGGAAGGTACAGTATGTCGGACTATCTCTCCCTCAGTCTCTTTCTCCTTGTATCCCACTACTGCAATGCAATTTTCTCCCATTTCTGATTACAGATTGCTTGTGGTGATCTCAGCCCAGTTCCATTTTGCCATCTGACAGTCGTGCTATCTGTGCCGTTTAGACCTAAGTGAACGCTCCATCTCTGCTGCTGGCAATTTACATGTTTGCATCTCGTTAGGGCTATTTGAAAAGCAAAGGCAAAGGGTCAGGACAGTGAATGAGGAGGGAATTTCAGCATCCAGATTAGCTTTCACCTTTGATACCAGAGTGCATCGCTCACTCGCTGGAAATGGGATTTCAGAGAGTGGGGTTTTTGACTGAAATTTGAGGTTGAGACACAGCAATACAAAAGGGCTGTCTATGGCTGTGTGACTCATATATAATCTTCCACACATGAAAACCAACACCACATCAACACAACTGGAAATGCTTTTCGTTTTTAAAGAAGAAACCCACACTGTGTTACCCTGTTGCAACATTGAAAAGCTTAATCTCTGTTTAAACTCTCCTGACACTTTTCTTAATTACCCACTGAGGCCACCAAGCTGGGATGTTGGAAAAACACTGGAACCATCACAGACTTATTTGATTAGTCATTTGAGTAATTTCACTGGATACTTTTCTTAGATGTCATTAAAATATAAAGCGGGCTTTTTTATTCAGGAGTGTGAAGTGTTTGAAGTTATTTGAGGAGCTTTACTTGGCCGCTCAGTCTTCAGACTGTAAAGTCTGCTGTTGGACCTCATGCATTTGTTGTACTGTGAAACAACCAGTGCAAGCAGGGCTCCAAATGCTTATCTTGAAATTTGCTTTGCACATCTGCCAAGCGTGGAGCACATCCGGTACAGGTGGGTGGAGAGTTCCACAAAGGAGGAGGTTCATTCAGATTAAGCGGCACATGGTAAATTCTTGGTGTTTTGGAAATTAGTTTCTCTAAAGCATACCTAAAATCCAGGGCATTGAGAAAAATAATGTAAATAAAACTACTTAACTCTCCCCAGAGAGAAGGAGTGTTTGTTTAAATTAGTGTGAAATTAGTACCCAGTGTGATTGTGGAAGGAAAACATATATAAATATGTGATTCATACGGTACAAGGTGCTGCTTTATTCTGCGCTAAAGCTTTTTTCCTCATCTCATTTATTCATTCTGCGTACAGCTGAGCATATATACACTGACATTAAACATAACTGCCCTCTATTTACTTTTATTATATCATGTTCAAATGCCACTGCGCTGCTCCAAAGTAAGTCCAAGAGTGAATATATCAGCCACCGCACCCTCTGTTTGATATTCAGTTATTGTCTGAGTCTTTATTCGTTGTGCTGCAGCACCTTCGTGAACCAAAACAACAGATGCCCTTGAAAACATGCACGTATTCCATGCATGAGACCAACTGTTGCACTTACTGCATTTGCATAATGATACTAGCTTATACGCTTATACATCAATTTGTATTTAACTTTGTACTCTAACCTTTGTCATCATGAGAAATAAAAATATCACATTGGTGATAAATGATTAAATCTTTGAAATGAAAGATAAGTTTCAATTCACAGGCAAAACAGAAGTACTGAATGTCACCAGTTTTGTCCTTTAAGGTTGCTTCAAGCAGTTAATGTATGGCTTTCAGTACTTCTTAATGTCTTCTATCAGAGGGCAAAAAGCCTGATTGAATTGCTCTGTGGAAATGTCTGTCCCCACTTATCAGCAGGAGGGGATCTAACAGGTGACGAGTCCTGATTGAAAATGATGGTGGAAAAAGGAACATTTTGAACAGCTGAGACTAAAATAAAATCCTCACTACTGCATAGATAGAAAAGTTTCCTGTGTAGTTATAAATATCACAGTTATATAAGGATTACAGACCTAATGCAATTAACAAATTACAGCACCAAGCTTTTTATTTCAAAGGCTAAATGGTAGTCAAACTAATTAAAAATTGTCTCATGA
This sequence comes from Pseudomugil gertrudae, assembly GCA_037177535.1. Lineage (NCBI taxonomy): Eukaryota > Metazoa > Chordata > Actinopteri > Atheriniformes > Pseudomugilidae > Pseudomugil > Pseudomugil gertrudae. Next base: position 5,180,305 of record JBAMHV010000017.1, on the reverse strand, counting down.
ATCATTTGCTTGTAATAACAGAAAAATGTACCTGTGTGGGAGTGGGAGTATGGGCCATCCTTAAAATCTGACTGTCCCCTGGGTTCCACCTCAATAAACAATCAAATTCTAACAACTATTAAATGTAAATTACAACATAGGTTATTAAAGTTTTGTTTATTAGTATTTGTTATTTTTTATAACGTGGCTTTAAAAGTGATAAAACTACATGGTGTGAGCGCTACGCAGCGCTAAAACTGCACAGAAATGCTGAAGATAGATTGATAAAGGTTGTACTTTGATTCGAAACGTGTTGTTTTTTTATTTTCATTATGATGTTTACATGTTTTTGTTGGAATAATAATATAGTAAAAGGTCATTAATGAACAACTATTAATTAAAAAACACACTGGCTCTTTTCTTTAACTAACATACCTTTATTTTTTACATTAGATTACCACTTTAGTCAGAAGAATCTGCTCATTGCTATCTAATATGTAGACACTTTTTTATTTTAAAGATTTCATTTGCATGTGCCATATTTTTCTAGTTTGTCCTGGTCCCAGTACCACTACACCCTCTTCTAGTTATGTGCTGTGTATCTGTAGTTGTTAGTTTTTGGATCTTTCTGCTTTTCCAGCACTTTGAGAACCAATAAGTGACTCTAACACTGCTGAATATTCCTTATTATTTCCCCTCAAGCCTTCCTGTTTCCTCTTCTGTATATTTTGTGTCACTGACCATCTGTAATGTGAAACTTCTTCCAATCAGATTTGCAGTGTTTTGATGAATCTGGGCTTTAGAATCAACTGGCTGCATTTGTCTTCTGTAGTATCATTGCTAAACAATCATAACTCGGATAACCTTTAGATATCACAAATGCTCACACACTGTCTTACACATGATGTTTCTACATTTTATTCCTCTTTTTTCCCTCCTAGCATTTTGATACAGGTTAATCTGGTTTTTGAGGATTGTGAATGGTTTGCGCTTTGTGGTGAACCCTCTTTATCTGCTCTTGTGAAGTTTGTCTTTATAGACTACTTGGTTAATGATGTGAATGCCTCTAGGAAGCTGTTCTTCACTTGACTGGATTTTGTAAGGGCTTTCTTCAAAATATAACCAAAAGGACCCTGCAATTAGCCACCGCTGTCATCTATGTCAGAGAACCAACTGTGATTTTTTCCAAATGCAAATGCCACACTTGTCCAAACTCCAGAGGTTCTTCTTGCTTAATTGACAATGTAACCTCCTACACATGCCTAACAAATGACTTTCTACCACTTTACCTGACAAGAACCCTTCATGCAATACACTGAAACAAAAGCTAGGGACACATTCAAGCAATATTCATCATACAACTGTGAGTTTTTTAATGCTTTGTATCATATTTTGACAAAAGAATACAAACTGCAATATGTATGTAAGTTCTTAGCAGACCTTGCCAAAAGGTGGACATCTTTTCCTGTTTTATCGTTCCCACTTTGAACTAAACAAGTCTCATTTTCTGCTGTCCCTATCTACCCTCTAGGAATGCAAACAGGAACATGGTTCATCAATCGCTGCTACCTAATTAAAAGCCGTGAAGCCAGAAGGAGCTTCACCCACCCAGATGCAACTATAGGTCATGACAACATGCTCCAACACAGAAGAGAATGAACATTATTACTGGGATAAGATCACTAGGTCAAATGCCATGGACAATGATGACCATAAAACAACTCTTTGCTAGAGTTTCATTTTCACATCATGAACATGACTACAACCTTTAGCCCGTGGCCTTGTCTGTTTTAGTGGTGATACACTTGCTAATCAGAGCTTGGCAGCAGTTAAACGAAGAAGTGGGAGAGGGGTTGGGGGACTCCAGAAACCACTGTCTTAGCCGGCATAAAAGTGGACATGCAAACAGCCAGCCAGCTAGCCAAACATCCTGCAGCCATAGTAACAAATTGCTTTTGCACAGGCTAAAAAACATCTAGTGTTTGTCTGGACTGCACAGCATTGTGCGAATTAGGTGCTGTCCAGTTTTGTTAAAGGCAGTTCTTTAAGTGCAAACCAACTGGAAGCCTGTGACAAATACTTAAACAGAGGGAGAGGGCAGGAATAAGCAAGACAGAGATGGAGATAAAGAGGCTGTTTACTCAGCATGCCCTCATTTCTATCAAGCAGTCTCCAGGGTTCGAAGAGGGTCGCGGTGTTTACTGGAGAACAGCTGATGAGAAGGGGGGGGGGGGGGGGGGTATCGGGCATGGGTGCTTTCATATCATGATGTGAAAACTTCCTTGTTTTTTCCCACCATTCGGTGAGAGCTGCGTGTACCAACAGTGTTCTTGGAGATGAATCATATATGTCAGATGGCCACATCACATGTAAAGGATAAGCAGCTTTGCTTTCTTTTTTAGCATTTGTGACTAATTGTAGCTGTGCAGCAGATGTATGCAAGTTCACGCAAAGTCAATCAAAAAAAATAAAAACAACTCCGGTACTTATTCTGGTTTGTTACAGAATTGTGTGCCAAAATAATCAACTTGGAAAGATGATAAAAAAAAAAGCAGCTAGATCATTATCCCATGTGAAGCTCCCGGCAATGATGACTGCTTAACATTTCAAGCAAGCGGTATGCCTGTGTATACCTTTAGCACAGTTGTGGCTGCCAATTAATCAGTGACTGCATATAAACAACATCAAAACTGTAAGACCACCAAATAGCCCATTAACTTGCTTAACACATTCACAAATGCACACGCATTAAGTGCAACAATCCCTTCTCCTGGCAGCAGAATTATTACAATATTTTATACTCTTAGCTGAGGAGCATACATAATTTAAATCACAATAGGTTAAAGCAATACAATCTGTTTCCAAGCTAAAAGAGGGATACACACAGCATTTAAAATAGATGCCCAATGCAGAGCATCAGTAAGAAGCAGTGGCTTACTTCAGCAATGCCCGGGCAAGACTGTTAATGTCTGAGATAAACTGTAGTCAGTGAGCTCTGAACTCATTAGTCAGGGAGAAAACAATCTGCATAGCATGTCAGGTAATTGGCCAGCAACACTCCTCTTTCACACCAAAGCAAATCTGCACTCTGCAGTCAGCACACACTGAGGTTCAATCAGAGCAATAGTAACATAAAGACATAGATGCTCTGACTAGTGTGACTACATATAGATACACACACAGCAGCCCTCGTTGATTAAAGCAGGCATGAACATCAAATTTTAGCTAATGTAAGGTGTGCATTTATCAAATATTAACCACAGCCAAACCTTATCTTATGTGCAGTAAGTTCACGCAGTGCGGCACACAACCAATCCTGAGTGTAACTGGTTACGTCAGCTGATGGTTCGGCCACTACCCGCCTGCCTCCTCACACGGATTACCGCTCAGCTGTCATCTGTTTTATCTCAAGCTAGTACATGCGAGGTGAAAGGTGAAAGGTAACTGATGCGTAAAGGGCTGCAAATATTTTGCATTTACTCTAAGGATTAGCACAAGCTGCATACATTTTCCAAAGCACAACAGCAACAGGAATTATGTATTTCTAATATGACGACACATGTGCATTATGGGCCAATAATCATGCCACTATATCACAAAATTTATTTAATCAAAGGACTTTGTTTTAAAACGTGCTAACTGCCTGTTACTCCATGTGTCAGATGATAAAAATGCTTGTAATGTAATGTGTAGTATTGAAATTAAGACCGCAGAGTGCTATGAGATAGCTTAGTTTTCAGAGAGAAAAATGTTGGAAACAACAGCTGATTTAATAAGTTATAACAAGTGGTGAAATCTATCTACAACTAAACTTATTCACTAACATACTGTATATTCTTAGAACGGTTTGTTTAAAGACATTGTAGGAGCCACTATGTAAATGTTTAGATATTTTGTCCACAGGGTGGCACTGTTTACATTATGTGTCATCTTGATAAGGGGAACTCACCTGTGACTAATTGAGGTTGGCTGTCGGAAGGTGAAGGCACACAGTTTTTGACCGCACGCAGGGGCACGTATGGATGTTTAAG
>JBAMHV010000017.1:5152862-5163578 GCA_037177535.1 Pseudomugil gertrudae | reverse complement strand
TATATATATATACTGCGATGAGGCAGTAACTTCAGCATTAGATCTTAGTTCCTTATTTGCCATATGATTGTTTGCATTTTTTAAAATTTAAATATTTTCTTCAGGTCATATATAGCATTTTCCCCAGTCTTATTATTGAAACTCCTGCCTTGTAATTACTGTAAACCTTTGAGAGTTTTAATATAGCTTCTAAGGCTCAGTATATTGGTGTGGAAAAGCCCTCAATATTCACACATTGATCTATGTTATATGCTTTTAGCAAAGTACCACAACTTATCATACATTACAACAGCGGTAGTTTTTCTTGGAGAAATAAAACTGTATGGCTAGGTATAATTAGGGATATGCAAGGGAATATGTTGTACAATGTAGAGGTGGTGAAGATGAAATCTTTTTATTTCAACTGTTACCAGCCCAGAAATTTAACATCAATGTAGATGGGAAATTTACATAACATTACATTCAAGGTTAACAAAGAGGTTGCTGGCTTTCACTTGCTTGAGAACTAGAAGCAAAAGAAAAAATGTAAAAAAAAATCCTGCAAAAGTAAAAACTCATTTAAATTTGTTACTAAAAAAATAGCTGCAAAAGCTTGTCATAAATTCACTTAATAACTGTGTTTTAATTCAGGGTCTGCACACTTGAGCAGACTACATAGGGTACAAAGTGTTGTTCATAGGCTCTGTTCCAATACCCACACTACACTTTATAGCCATCAAAGCGTCAAGAAATTTCATAGGCAATGGCACCTTTACTTAGAAAAACATTGCACCCATTTGCACAAGATTATAAAAACAACCAGTGCTTTGCCTCGTTTGCATGTTTCTTTAATTGTTGCAGTTAGTATTTACGATGTTTACAGTCAGTTAAGACAACAGTAAAAAAAAACAGCCTAGGTGGAGATGGGGTTGTCTGACTGGCACTCGATCCAAAATCTTAATAAAGAAACAATTTTGTGCTCTTTTGGAAATTTTCCATGCTGTGCTTTGTCATCACATTTAGTCTCTTAGTGTCACACTCCTCAAGTTTGATTCAGCTGCAGGGAGGATTAATGGGCAGTCAGCAATAACAGTTGGCTATAACACAAAGTGGGAGTGCAATCACCTGTAGTGGATTACACTACAGGGACCCTGTCCTCTGTGTTTGGACTGGCCAAGTGGATAATTGTACAAGTTATCCATAAATCATTAGATGTTTAGTATGATCTGAAAATATTTTCAAAAATGAATTCACCATTGATTTTGGCAACATTTTAAGTTTTTTTTCACATCTGTTTTAATTGTCTCATGACATTATTCCAAAATCACTGCAAAACTCCAAAACAGCTTTACTGGTATTGAAATCTTTCTGGCTGTGGTTAATTGTGTATAATAACTCTTGTATAGGCAACATTTAACATTTAACAACAGAGCAAAGCTTCAAACAGATTTAAGGGGTAAAGCAACTACAGTCTGTTTAAAGCTTTTCTAATTGGAATTTGAGCTACAGAGCTGGAATAAAATGCATGTGAAGTAGTGGATGCCCTTTGCAGATTGAATCATTCAATTACTTCTCATTTACTGTTTGATTTTCTGGGCTATTGCTGTTTATGACAGTCTCAGTTTTGGCAAGGTGATGCCAAGTATTGATCTCATAAATATATTACATGAGGCAATTTGTAGTTTGAGGGCTTTAGGTGGACTTAACTAATTAACTGGAGTGAAATGACTTTAATGGTTTATGTTATTGCAACTCTAATGTAAACATGTCTCTTATGTAGACCCCAGGTCTGATGCATGTAGTAGCATTTCTCTTTTGTAGTGTGAATAGGGTGTATTGGTTGTTACTGTATAAAGAACCAGTACATACAGTATTTTGGTACATAGATCCCCCCTCTTATAATTTTATTCTAAACAGGTACGGCTAATATGGTCTGTCTCCATGGAAACCTGCTAATTGATCTGCTTGACTTAACTATTTCTCTCCACAGTGCCAGAGTTGGGGGCAAGTTAGTGTGTCATGGGTGCGATAAGTGCTTTTTCATCATCATGCGTATGCATGAATATTCACGAGAGTGGAGGACAGGGAGTCATTATCAGAAAAAAACACAAACAAATCAAAACAAACAAATGCAAATATATATAAAAAAAACTGACATGCAACAGGGTGACAGGGGAAAGGAAACCCTGACTTGACAAATCTTCATGCTTCTGAGATTTCTAAATAAACAAAAGAAAACTAAACAATTAGATGTCATTTGACTGAACAATATAATATGTGACTGTTTTCTCCATAAGCATTAAAATAATATAAACATACAAGTATGAAATCTTATCAACTCATAAAATTAACCCAAGTCAACTTTAACTTGGAAGTAGGTTATTGTGGATCCATGATCATTTCCAGTTATTTTACTTTTAAAACTTAATTACCTCTAGAATAACTTTTCATCCAGCACAACTCCAAAATGATTTTAGAAGCAGGAAGAGCTTTTTTGTCTGGTGGAAGCGTTCTCCTGAGAACAGGACAAAACGGAGGAAGAGTCTTCTGACTGATTGAATTCAGAGCATGTCGCTGCTTCTTGCCTTCTTCCTATTATTTATTTATTTACATTTTAAAAACCTATCAGCAAATCCTTGCAGTCAAATTGCAAATTTTAAGCTACTGCAGAGAAAAAAAACCCTGGTGACATCCGTAACCAACACAATGTACTGTTGGCTCCTGTGGCTTCCTTTCCATGAACTTACAAAAAAAACAAAACAAAAACAAAACAAACCAAAAAAAAAAATATGCATACGGCGCCAGATATCACACAGACGTTTGAAACAATTTTATTCACCACTTGAGATGCAGACACATGGTCTTTTATTGTTGGAACTGTTTTTCTGTTTAGCTCAGTCTCTGTACAAACCAGTATCACAAACGGCTTTGTTCATGAAAACATCATAGCTAAAAATAAAACGGACTTTTTGGAAACCATGTTGTTGGCCAGGAAAAACAAACTGCATCTGCTGATAAACATCTTGGGTCTGTAAGGAAGCCTAAAAGTGTTAATTTGCCTTTGTGACCAAAATAAAAACATCTTGCATTCTGAGAAGAAATTGTGGCTCAGTTGTTCCAGGAAAAACCTCTGTGGTCACACAAGCTGGAGCTCACTGCCTGAAGAATTCAATCAGACAAAAATGATGCAAAAGTTAACAGTTGTCTAACAACAACGACAAAAAAAGCCTTTAAGCATTGAAGACAACCAAGTAAATAAAGGTCCTTTTGCATTACAATACTAAAAAAAACTAAACATGTCCTTTTTCAAGCTTTATGGAGAAAATGCATCATTGTAACACTAGATAAACCAGAAAACAAGAAAATAACAAAACAAAACATGAAACCAGTCCTTTAAAATCTTGAATTGCACCTGCTGCTATGAAATGCTAGAGGGATCGGGAGGCAGTAACTGTCCGTATAACAAAGACAAAACAGACTGAGGAGAATAGAGCAGAGCTTTGGAGACACAAATGTTTAAATAGCAGAGCTTCCATGGCCCCATCAGTGTGTTAGATACAAACTAGCCACCTCCAGCTGAATCCTGCAGCATAAAAGCAGAAAATCTACAGTGCACACGCATGACTTCTCACCCACAACACACATAAAATAGCAAAAAAGAACCAAATGTTTCAAACTGTTACTTAATAAGCATTAACAACAATTCCATTAAAAACAACCGGGTGTTGCTATGTGGTTTAATAGATAATTATTCCAAATGAAAGCTATATTCTTAATCAACAGAGCAATTTTGGAAGAGAACACAAAAACATGATCACTAAGCTTAGATGTATTTAAGCTATGATTAGAATTGTTAAGGGATATAATTGTCTCTAATGGCCTAGTCTCTAATTCGCATTTAAAACATCTTGACTGGAAACCAGTCCCCTGGGCATCACTAGGGCAAATCTAACAGATCTGGAAAGGAAATTAAAACATAAGAAGAGAAGAGGAGAGTGCTGTATATTTATGTCCGCCTTTCACCAGATTAATCCCCTCTCACTAATCCTGCAACCGCACCAAATAAAACTGTAATGGCTTTAGTGGTCATCTTTTTGTCTCACCAGGCTGATGATAAACTTGCAGGAAAAAATTACTCATTCCCAGGTGAGAAGTACATTATTATGTTTCTTCAATTTCCCTTTTTTTGGGCTGTTTTTTTTAATTTTGTGTGGGAAATTATTGCATCGCAGTTTCATTGCTTGAGCTCAAAACATGAGTCCCACACAATATCCTCAGAAAAAGACAAAGACAAAATGAGTAACAATGTATTTGACTGTAGATCAGTAGCATGGAACCAGAGAAGGTGTTTTCATCAAACCAACGCCGCCTCAGTCCACAGTGCTTAGTCATGTATAAGCTTTATTAAAAACCCAGCCTCCACATTACTTTAAATAACAGTAGTTTAGAAAATGATCTGCAGCTGAAGAGCGTTTATGAAAAGTTCAGGCACTGAACTGCAGGAGCTACTGAGAGGACCCAACATGAGAATAAAATAATAAGAAAAAAGTCCTAAAACATCAATAGAAATGTTTTTCATGCTGTTTGTTCAAATCTGTGAGGCTATTATTAAAGCTAAAGAGCATCTGTGAGGAAGTTTATTTAAAGTCAGACTGATGTCAGCAAACATAAAGCCACAGAGTAGGAAACTTTGGCAAATTTAGACTTGAGGAGTTTTTCTTCCATTCGACCGATTTGACAAATCACAAATTAAGAAATTTCTCCCCAAATGTTTTTGCTGATAAAATGATAGCAAATATTTTTCTTTACTTGGATATTTTTCCTGAACAAACACTCAATAACTGATGGCTTCAATTTGCTGTGATGAGTTTTTAGCTCACAAATAACTTGCACAGCATCTTGAAAAAGTGATTTGTGCATGTGGAGCCGGGGTTCCAGAGACCTTTTTAGCTGCTCAACAAAGCTTGTGTGAACATCTGTCTCTCAGATATGCAACATATTAATCTTATACTGCTATGTCTCTGCTGTAATCAGCGTAATACATATACTTACGTATGCCTTATAAATGATTTACAAAGCATAACAAAGGCTAATTACATTATGTCTATTGATTGCACTGGCTGATAAATGTAAAACACATTTACATAAAGACAAAAACTTTGAAAAAAGTTATATTTGCCATAGACAAATGATGTACATTGTAAAAAAAAAAATGTCATAAAATACATTTGCAAATTTGAAAATACATTTAGGCTATATGTGAAAAAATTCATTAAGAAAAAAAATTTAACATATTAAGTGCCGAGACAAATCTAGAAGTTGCCAAACAAATACAAAACATGAAACAAATGAATAAAAAGATATCTCTTAACAGATTAATTAAAAACTGATGAAATGACCTCATTTTGTAATATGCACATATGATCTGTGTAACAACAAGGTGTGAACTGGCTAAAGTTAAACTCCACAAAGAAGAGCACACATTATGAATTCAGCAACGTGAAACTATGGAACTGTAGCAGTTTCACAACTATTTGTTTCCGTTAATAAAGGGTGTTTCTGTTTTTATCTCTGAGCTCTATCTGGTAAACTTGTCTGAATTTCCTGAAGATAGAAGTACGTAAAAGTTCAGATCTATAATAAACCTGGGAAACTTCTAATGATAAAGGATCTGAATGGCAGAGGTGTCGAGTAACAAAGAACAAATACTTAATTAAGTAGACTATCTTTGGAAATTTTTACTTTGACTGCTTATTTTTTAATGCAATTTTCTGGAATTTTTGCTCCTTATATTTTAAAAATAGTCCAGTTACTCCTTTGTTAATAAAATAAAGTCACGATGCCGTGGCCAATGGCTTGCCTGACTTTGTCTCACACCCACAGACCATTTGTTCTTCCTCATTGTCAAAACCATCTTTTTGAATAATGCACACGAGCAAAGCACACAGAGGTGGAACAGCTGGGGGGCAGTGGATTATGGTGGTGCAAGTAGACTTGTATAACAGAAGAAAAGGAAAGTATATACTTTTATTTATTAATTTAAGATTTGGGGAATCTTAAAAATGACAAACATATCCAGAGACGGACGTTATTTTATGTTTTAAAGAGCACTTATAGGCCTCTGTGTCCCCTCAGCTACTGTTCCATTTTCTATTACATTGCTTTATTCTTACCTTATACCTAATTGTCATATTTAATGGCTAGAAAACAAGTTATTTGAGTCTGACTTCTTGACCACAAAATATCTAAATCCATTGTTGGTTTCCAAATAATTTTAGGGAAAAAAAAAACAACAAACAAAAACCAAAAACAAACATTCCTAAAAATGTAATTTGCCCTGCTTTTGATTTGGTGTGTGGACCCACTTGATCATACTGAGAAATCAATGACACACATGACTGCAAGCAAGGGTAGGATGGAGGATTTAATGGAGCTCTCTAGTGCCTCACATGCACATCACTTTAATCGATTCATTGAAGCATTACCATAGTCAGCGCAATCCCCCCCACACCCTACACCCCCAAACACACACACAAACGTTTCATATTGTGATCAATGAAAGCCCCATCCTACATCCTCAGTGGTAAGGCCAGAGCCAACTGATTTGTATCTGTGGTAAAAAGCAAAGTAATAGTAGGCCTGTATTTCTCAATCTGGGCCATCGTTCCATAGAGAACAATCAGGCAGGGCATGGTGGTGATTGTCATGATGGGAATCATAATTCTGTTCAAATGAAGGGGAAAAAAAGAATCAATGCCCTTAGCTTATACTAAGCAAGTAAAGTCCCCAGGGGTCTGTTTTGTATTCATCCATCATTTGATCGGTTAAACAGGTAATAAACAGGTGTCAGCTCCACTGCCTATTCAGAAAAAATGCAGTGGGTGGCTGCTCACCACCATGTGGTGATAAAGATGGTCGGAAGTGATCCATGATAAAATACAGGATAAAATTCCAAATACGAGACATGTGTTGGCAGTGCAAACAGGACATTGATTCTTCAAGTTTATTGAATATGGACAGCTGAAAACAATGATGGAGTGGATTATGGAATACCGTTGGCACTGTGGGTAGGCCTAACCGCTGCCTCTCCAGTAGCTCTCTATTCTTTTTAGCTATTTGAACCTTTTAATACCTTTTTTCTTTCTACTCTTCTTGCGAAGAGAGAATGTGTTTTATACATAGATATTCAGTGAATATTTTTACTTTTAAGATGCAACAAAGAGCCAGTTCCTCATTTTTTACTCACGAGATGAACTGTTAGCGCTGCTGGCTCAGCTAGCTCCAAGCTTTGCTAGCTCTGTGCACAAAAGGCAGACCCAGAATATGACATGACATCCCAACGTAGCTGAGGAAGAAATTTAGGGGCTGCAAGGCCACGGCCAAGCTTAAGTGGAGAATCGGAGGTGCCACAATCCATCAATTACCTCTGTTATACTGGAGAATGTAAACTTGCTGCTGAACAAGATTGACAAGCTATCTGCACCGTACAACCAGCTGACCTACAGTGAGAGCAGCGAACCCATCTTTACAGAGACATGGCTAAACCACCTTGTACTGGATGCTAATGTGGACCTGCTGGGTTTCACTGCCGTGAGAGCAGACAGAGACACCAAAGCGAGTGGAAAAAGTAAATGTTAGGACTCATCGTGTATGTCAACAATTGCTGGTGTGACCCAGGACATAGGTAAAGACATCTGTAAAGACAGTCTTATGTTGGCCGTGTTCTCAAACTGCTAGCTGTTAGCCTGCAGCCATACTATTTGCTGAGGGAGTTCAGTCAATCATCTGTGTTTACATTCTCCGAAAGGGGACGCAGCTACTGCAAATGCGAAGATCCACTCCTTGCTGTAGACTCAGCACCTATTGTTTTATGTTTGTTCTTTTGTATTGAAGATAAATCCTTTGTTTGTGTATAAGCTACTGGAAACCGAATTTCCCTGAGGGACTCATCCCAAATGGATCAATAAAGTTACATCTTCCTCTTCTTCTTCTTCTTAAGCAAAAGTTTCTCTGAGTGGTCTTAGTTGAGAAACACAATACAAACATGATTTGAGTGGAGTAGAACTAACAGTATCTTAAGAGCGTTTGTATACAAAGCTTCCACTTGGCCAAGATTAACATCAGACAGGAGGCCACACTTTGAAGATACTGCCTCTAAAAAAGTGATTAGGTGGGAGCAAGCATATGCAACCCTGTAGGGACTTATTAGTGAATCCACTTAGTGTAAACAGTGACTCCAGAGGCAGGGAATGAGGGAAAGAAGTCATTCATCACGGATTTCTTTTCAACCTAATTAGGAAACAAGCCTAGTAATGGTGTTATCAAGCAGCTGACTTTTGTCTCGTCACTCCTGTTTGAGAGTTTAAGAATGCAACGGTCACTCTGGGTATAAGTGTCTAAAAAGAGAACAAAAATATTTGAGGCAATCTTTTAGGATGGATTTTGTCAGCTTTTCAAAGTTGGACCATGTAATGAATAATTTACCTCTTACAGCTTAGGTCCTTTTCTTTAAAACTCACTTGAGCATCTCAATTACATTTTTAAATCTTTCATTGTTTCATATATATATATATATATATATATATGTGTGAGTGTGTGTGTGTGTGTGTATGTGTATATATGTATATAATTAAATTAAATGAAAAACACTTTATTGATCCCAGAGGAAAATTCAAATTTTAGTAGTTTTGTAAATACAAAAAATAGTTAATGAAGGGTCTTCACATTTCTTGCCGGGATGGTGCCGTCCACACAGGAGTCCATATAATCCGTCACACACTCAGCCAAGCTGTTGATATCTCCATGAGGACCACAGAGGACACTCCAGTCTGCTGTCTCAAAGCACATTCTCAGAGCATCCTCAGCATCGCTAGACCAGGTTTTAACAGTCTCTCCAATGACAGGCTGTTGCTTGATGATGGGCAGATCCTCTCCCCAACAGCGACATATCCAGACACCGACGCTAGCCAACCAGCACTGCGACGCCACCTCCCCCCAGGTCTCCACCGAGCCGCTCAATGCAGTCTGCACGGACCGTCTTGAAGCCGTGTACAGACACATTACGATCTGGGATGTGCTCATGCAGTCATTTCTCAGTGAAGCACATAAAACTGCACTCTGTATTCTTTCTGAGACCCGGTTAGGTCCTCGAGCTCATATAAATAGTGTTATTTCACCGATAATCTTCAATTTGGAGAGCATTATCAGTAAACAAGTCTCGTTGCCATGGAGACTCTAATAACAAGTCTTGAAATAGCAGAAAAAAAGATACGCAGAGAGACTCCCGTGTAGCACAACAGCGCAGAGTCTTCTTGTACGACCCAAACTGAAGCTGATGCCTTAAAAAAGTCTTATATTACAAAAATCACGAAACATCACAACAGTTAACACAGAGCTACTACTGTTTGCCACCTAGCGGCGCATTCCAGAAAAGTATGGTATATATATATATATGTATATATATATATATATATATATATATATATATATGTATATATACATATATATATACATATATATATATATGTGTGTGTGTTTGTGTGTGTAGTTGTGTATTTGAGCCCTTTGAGTTTTCTTATACATAAAATATGCTATACAGATAAACTTGTCTCTTGCTTAGAGGGAATTAGATGGTGAAACTTTCTACTGCCACCACCTCCTCAGAAATTTGCTGTTTAACTCTTTGTCCGTGATTCTTTGGCCTTAGGGCAACCACTGCAACAGATAAAAGAGCCTGCCGTCTGCCCTGTGCGCCCATCGCAGTGTCATATCTTCTTGGCTACAAGCTCTTGTGGTGGAAGCTAATTGGTCTCCTAATGGCAACCAGTCTGTATTAATCTCTTCAGAGAGCAGGTTAATGGTGTTATCAAGGTGTCATTAGAGGAAAAAAATCAAGCAGCATCAACATTAGGTGGTTAAACTTAAATTCAGTGGCACTAATGATTGCTCATTTTTCCTGCCCTAAGGTCAGCATTACTACCTTCTTTATGATCACTGATTGATTTCTAATAGATCAGGTGACAGTTAAACAAAGTTTACTAAATTCCCAGAAGGTCATTGACAGATGGCAACTAAATATAAGAAAATAATTTTAAAAAATGTCTACTTTACAATAGTTTCTTCAATACAGCTAGTTTTTTCCTTTTTCTTTTTTTTTATAAAGAAAAAAACTGTATAGACCATTCTCAGCTTTTGTTCACCATAATTTGTCCTGCACATTAGTAAAGATATACAACTGTGACTGTACTGCGATAGCACTGCGACTGGCTTGCTACTACAGTCTTTTTAAGTGGAATCATTTAATGGTACATTTTTGCTGTGCTTATGGATGTTCCAACTGAAATCCCAATTATGGGATTTAATTTTCCAGACTGACTGTTGACCTCATGTGATGGCCTAAATGCTGCTGCCATCAAACAAGATAACTGGAACTAGGGGCGGATGGCATAAGTGGGCTAACAGGGCTTAGCTGTCCCTGGATTTTTCAGGAAAGATGAAAAAATAATACAATAATGAATATTTTTTAAAAAACTGTGAAAAGGTTGTTCTAATTATTGATTAACCAGCGATACTTAGAGCAAAACTAATAATAACACAGAGCAAAATTTAAACAAATAACACTTAGGGCCAATTCTGTTAAAGGTTTGCGTGTAGTAAAATACGTGCAAACTCGTTGCGCACGCTAAAAAAAGTACAAACTGATCTACTAACAGTGAGCAAAAGGGTTTGCGTCTTTCA